>VZTL01022104.1:4364-15859 GCA_013400535.1 Scopus umbretta
ATTTTTTTTTTTTTATTTAAGGGATATAAAGCAGGGAGAATGTAGAGGGACATAGTAGGGCTATGCCACCATAGTTGGGAGCAGGCCTGCAGGGACCCTGCTGGCACATTGAGGGTAGCTCAGAAAAGCTACAAGCAAGCTCTTTCAGGAATAAAACATTCTTCCTGTTCAGCAGCAGTTTTTTTAAAAGAACTGCAGGTTTTCAAGCTTTGGCAGCTGAGAAATAGGACTTACTTGAGAGATCAGCAGAAAAGATGGATGTTCATATAGCTTTTTGGCCAGTGAGAAAGGAGTGAGAAAGAAAGAAAGGAGAACTTCCCCTGGGGCTGGGAGGATGGCTGAAGAATTTTATCAGAGGTTCATTGATCCTCTTTTTGTGGTGTTTTCAAGGGATTTCAATGATGTTTTGAGGGAAAGAGCGTTAAGATCTTTACATATAAAGGCCTTTGCATTGCTTTTTTCCTTTGGTAAAAATAAAGATTTAGAGAACACTAGAGATTGGAGACATTGCCTATTTGAAATAGATTAAAAAATGTTGATTCCATTTTAGCTAAGAGACTGGGAAAGAAAATAGCAAGGCAATTATTACTTCTCAGTCACTCTAATATCTTTAAAGGTCACATATTGGCAGGCACTTTGTGTAGTTTGTGGGAATTATTTGAAATTGCAGGAGAAGACAAAAATGTACTAGGCTTCAATCTAACCAAAGGTTTTAGACAGAATGAAAATTATCTCACATATCACAAGACTGGATTGTCCTGTAGTTTGTTAACTTGCATTGCAAGAATCTTATGGCTTAATGAAATGTGTTCCATTACATTTTTTAACTTTGGGGTTTTTTTTTGGTTTTTTTGTTTTGTTTTGTCTTTTACATTTCTTTGATTCTTTTGTTGCATGGGAGGAATGCATATAAGAGGATTTCAAGGTTTAGTAACTCAGCTGGTAGGAGAGAGAGCTTTTGTAACATCCCTGAAAGCTGTCAAACTTTGAAATGTTATAGTAATGGTAGGCTGTGCAAGGTAGTCATATCTATGTATATGTGTGCATACATATATAGACATATACAGTCATATATGTACATATCAGTTTTCAACATTAACATTTATAGATTATACAGAGAAGTTAAAGTGACTAAAAGCATGACACCAGGATGTTTATTGTGGGATACTCCTTCACAACTCCAGAGGTATTAATAGTCAGATGAACCTTTTTATAGGGAAGGAAGGGGAAGGTCTGTTTGCTTTGTCTTTTGTTTGTTTTCTTAAGTAACTGATTTTCAGCAATGATTCAGTACTGGAACTGAAATGGGAGAAACTTTGTCTCCTGTCAGATAAAAGTAATAGGGTGGAATAAATGAGCCTTGACTTTGGCAGGAAAAGGGATGTTAACTAAGCACTTTACTCTTACTTTTTGCATTTGTGTGACATATGAGTATCCTGCCTTTGCAGGTTCTTTTATTAAAGTTTTGAGTCACTCCAGATGCTTTGAAGCAAGAAATGCAACTTAGTGGAGAAGTAGTGTTCTTAACACTTAAGTCCGGTAGATAAGGTCTCCCTCTGTTTTTCACTGCTGATCACACCAGGAAATTACCCACTCTACTTTAAAAACATAAAGCATAAAGCATAAATAAATAATCTACTTTAAAAACATAATGGCATAATTGCAAAGCAAGGTGACTAAGTTAGGCAGCCTGTACCTCATCTATCACCTGTCTGTCAGTTATGGACAGTTATGGTTGACAGTCTGTCAGTTATGGTTAGTGACAGGATGTGCAAGGGTTTTCTTGATGATCCTATTTGCTTTTGTAATCTTCAGTATTCTTGCGTAACTGGAAATCTTGTTTTTTTTAGAGTTTGCTTTTTACATTCTTACTGTCATAGGTTTTATTACTAATACCATAGGTGTTGCTCAAATGGAGGTAAAAGACAATAGAAAACTTGTGTTAAACTAAAGTTCAGACTGTTTATAAAATGATTCAGTTCCTAGCAGTGACTGAGAAAATTCAGAAGAAGTTTGGGACATGAATGCTGGATTCCATGTCAGTGGAATTTAATGGAAATAAAATATTTCAGTTTTAAAAATTAAGGGTATGAAAGATCTATGTGTTTTCCTGTAATTCAACTATTTATTGATCCATTTTCTCTCTTTTGAAGTCTCAGTAACAAAGCCGGGGAGGGAGATGAAGACAAAGGAAGAGGGGCATGTGTCCATTCAAGTACAGTCAGAGGCTTGATAGTGACAACTACCACTGAGCTGGGATATGGAATATCCTTCCCTGTGTCTTTGGTGCCTTTTCTTGAAAAATTCTGAACCATTTTGATTTTGTCTTAAAGCAGTGTTCATATTTTGAAGTTCTATTGATCAGCTGGAGAGTGTGCTCTAGACTTAACAGGCTTGTTTACTTCTGTCTCTTTGGAGATTGACATTATGCTATTTCTGGACACCTTGAAATAAAGCTCTCTTAAACTTAACTTGAGGTTTTGTTCAGATCATTTATAGTAGGTGCCAAAGTAACTCTCAGAAATATTTGGAGGTCTAAGACTAAAAGATGAGAATTTCACACCATGTGCTATGTAGGATTGCCAGACTCACCTCAAGTACAGACAGTAGAGTGCAGTCTCTCTGCCTAAACTAGGCAACTCTGTAGATAATCTAAATACATTTTTTTTAATGATGTCTTTATCCTCTTTTGACATATCACACAAAAGAGAGAATAATGAAATGTACCTTCTGCCTGTCAAACTGCCACTACAAGACTCTTGACTTTTGCAATATTTAATACAGATCTAGGTTGACATTCAACAACTGTTGCTGTCTAGAAGGACGTAGGGAGTTTTTTGCCAGAAATTAACTTCAGTTACAATATCTGAAGCAGTTGCATTCATTGTCAATATCCTGATGGAATAAGGTCACCTATGCTGGAAGAAAAACAAAAGAACGAAACTGTAATATTGTGCTGCATTTCTGCCATTTAAAATTAAGCAGTGCCATGTCCTTGGCCACTGAACCATAAACCTATAGGTCTCTAGTGGATGGCGAGTGCAGGTGCACTGTCAATCACAACCTATGAGGTCTGTCTCACTATTGTCTGGCTTTACACACAAACGCTATCTTTTAATGAGATCTTAGCTATTAGAAATCCTTCCAGGTTGTACTAGGATTCCAGTTCTTCAGGCATTCAGTTTTTTTGATTACTGTAGCCTCTATCAGCATATTGCATTTTTTGTGGGAGAGCTCCTTGCTAAGGGAAAGGTATGGCCAGAGCACTGCAGTCAGCCTTGTGTCTCAGCCACTTCTTCACTGTGTGAATGAACAACTGTGAGTTTTCTACTGCTTTCAGGAAGTCTAGACATTACAATGTTAAATTTATTGCACCCCAAAATATTACTTGACCTTTCCCATAGTGTAAAGCTGTACTAAAGTAGCATCCAGAAGTCCCAGCTGATGCCCTGGTGGGCATCATGAGTGGCATAGCCGCAGGTAATAAGAAATTGCCTCTTTGCTCAGGCAACTTGCTATTAAATAGACAAGAGAGCTTCTTCATGCCTCAGTTAAATGCCTTTCTCACACTTCTTCCATTGGTTTGCCCAAAGTTGATCAGGGCTTCTGTAAGATGAGCAAAATATTGAATGCAGACTTGCAGAGTCCTCATTTAGTATCTTAACCAGTGTTATTTTTTTCCTTTCACAGCCAGTATATTTGCTTTCCATTTTTCAGAGGCTGCTTTAAAGACAAGCTAAATTATTAACTGGAGGCACTAACATTTGGAAAACAAAAAGCTCAAGGACACACATACAGTAGGTCTCAGCCTGCAGTCATGTGGGGGATGTTTTTCGACTGATACTGTAAGTGCAGGATTAGCATAATCACCAATCATTACTCCAGAGTCTCTGGACTCTTTGATGCTCTTGCTGTGAGTAGAATGTGCTCCAGCGTGCTGTGCTCCACTCACTGAGGAAATGAAAGATTCAGAGAGACCATGGATTAATGATCTCCAGTTGGCCAGTTTCACTTGTGTAGGTAACAGCAGGTAGGTTGAAGCTGAGGAAAAGTTCCAGTTCATGTATTTGAATTTTAAAGGGAATGTCTGTCCTTCGAGTGTATGCTAGCACAATCCCCTCTGCAGTGTACCAGAGTACTATTAATGAAATCACTGCTGGCTTTTTATGTTTTACTGCTGTTGACATTTTTGCAGCTGTTAGAGAAATGACTCAGGGCCTGTAAGTTCTGGGTTATTTTTCATTTATGGTATATTCTCTCCTCCACATATTCAATTCTGACTTTTATTTTTACTAATTTCTTATTGTACCTGTGAATCAGAGTGATACTTAATAGGATTTTTGTAACCTTGCACAGAGATAAGGTTAATGTCTGAAACTGCCTTGACCAACATGATGGCTACTTAGACAAGGCCAAATTCTGACCTCCTGCAGTGAGTAGACCCTCTTTTATTCAAGTTGCTTGAGACACTTTGCATGATGCCTCTAAATTTTAAAATTTTTGATGCTTGAATTTATATGGCAGATCTAGAGCTTACGGTATTTACTAGCAGTCTAAGTAACGGTGATAGAAATGGGACACATGGTCAGCTGCAAATAGTAATATTTTGGATTTAGCCTTTTTGGTTTTTGACCTTCACAATATAAACTGATGATTAAATACACAGCTTGTACTTCAAAATCTTCATGAGCTATAGTAGAAACCTCTGTTCTTCAACAGTGTTGATGACATTAAGGTGACACTTAAATAAACACAGAAGAATATATTTAATAACCTTTAAATAACCTCAGTGTGTCTGTGTTTGAAAGAATGGAATACCATGACTTACTCCTAATCAATCAAAAATTCAGTTTTGTTGATTCAGCTTCCTCAGGACTTGGCAAGATTCTTAAAACTGGCAGTGCTAAGAGATTACACTCTGTTTGGAAATTAACAGAGTTTTTTCAAAATTAGTTTGATATTTCCTAACCTATATTTCCAAAAGTAACTTGTTATTTCCTGACCATTTTTGCCCTATCCAAATGATATGTTCTACCTTTCAATATTAATTATTATATAATTCCGTACATGTCAGGTTAGAATAGTTAATAGAACTAAATGGCTCATTTCCCTCTTCCCTTCATTTAATCTCCAAGGTTTATTACCCCCAGTAGAAAGAGAGAGGGATGTCCATTGCAAGTGTTTTCAAATGAGATTGCATGGAGGTGTATAGAATTTTGTGTAATTACTCATCTACCTTTTTTTCTTTTTTGCTAACTTTTATTATCGTGCTGCTTTTGATCTCACTGACAGCATTGTTTTAAAGGACAAGAACCATTTTAAAATATTTCCTTTCCAAATCAATGCACATAGACCTGATTGAATGAAAAATTAGTATTTTCAACATCCTTGCATTTTCTAAATCAATACAAGCTCGATTCTTGCTATGGCAATGCTACTAAAGCCCCTGCTCAAGGATTGATTTCCATGGCTCCCAGGCTGGGTGGTGCAGGATGACTTGCCTCCCAGTGCGACCTCCCTCTCCAGTGGGCTGGATACCTCGGTGTTGTGTATCAGCTGGTCCACATCTCCTCTGTGGCTCTGTGACCAAACAGGACTTTAAAGACATTTCATTTTGAAATACCTAAAGACAGAGATGTCACAGCCTGCCTATAAGGTTTTTATTGAGAGTTGGTAAGACTATGTGCCTCATGTCTCAAAATGTGGTATGATGGCATGTGGGAGTGTTTGAGGATGGAAAGGTGCCTGGGATAGGCCTGGAGGACTGTGGAGGGTGTGGAACAAGGCAAACCTTTAATTACCTTATCAAAACAAGCTGCAGTCCTGTGGACTAGAGCAAACTATCCCTCAGCCATACCTGGTTTTGTCTCAGAGGAACTACTGAGTGCAAAGATGACAGTCAGTGGCATTCAGGCTAAGCTATCAATCTGAGAGCACACTTGATTATTATACATGCTACATCACAGTGTCTTAAAAAAAGAATAGTCCTGTAATGGCTATTCAGATCATAAGATGTTTCCTATCTTGAGCTTGGATAGCAGAAATGACACCTATTATTATGGGTAAAGTTTGCTGTATAATATTTTTCATTATAAGCCTATTATAACTTCCCCCAAACCTGATAATTTTGGCATAAGTTTTTCCACATCTTGAGTAGTTATTTTATTTTAATGCTTCAGTAAAAATGTCTCAGTCATTTAAAATGAAAATTAATTTAGGAGAAGAAAAACATTTTTCTTTTAAAGATGGAATTACAATCTGCTTTTTTGAAGTGCTCTAGTGCCTTTGGGCTTAGAAGCAGGAGCAATAGATTTGTCAGGGTGCTTTTCTTCTATGCTCATGAAAATATAGTTAGTTTGGAAACAATTATTAGACTCTGAAAAGCCACAGGTTCATATACAGTGAAGTATGCAATCAAGAAGCCTGCTGTTGAATTTTCTGCACACACATGCAGAGCAAGTTCCCAAGCGTCACAGACCTTGATCTACAGATGAAGTACAGCAGCTGAAACCATATCCTTGGTACTGGGGCAGCAGTGCTGGGCTGGCAGATAGGTATTTCAGGTCTTTCTTGTTGTTTGCTAATAATTTTGGATTCATCACTGCAAGACCTCAGATATCTGCTTCAGATGGGATGGTTGAGCAGTTTCGTAGATATTTGGTGTGTCCTTTCCTCCCCTCACCATTCCCTGGTAGTTGATCCACACAAAGAGTAACTTACCTTCATCAGCTATGCTTTTCATAAAAAACTCTTGGTCTAGGCTGCTGGTTTAAAAGACCTGAATTAAAATTTATTGACTTCCAATGTCATGCTGAAATATGGAATTGTTGGCTTATTTGCAGGGAGTTTTTCTTTTTTAGCTTCTTTTTCTTTTATTTTATTTTAAGAGATATTTTACCCACATGGCTGAGATTAAATATACTATCTTATTTCAGCCTTTGTATATGTACATGCTGATAATCTATTAATTGTTCTCATTATATTTTTATATCTCCTTTACTCAGTGTACAGCCTGGATGCTGAATGAAAAACAGAGCAGTAATAAAAATAGATATGATTTGTAGTTGAGATGAAAGCTAACTAGCCTTTCTGGATTTGTCACCATTTTCTACATATTTTTATTTAAGAACTTATTATAAGCGCAAGGATGCTGAACTGAAGCTGCAAAGGGAGCTTGACTCTGTCATTTCTTATTTTCTATGTGCTTGCCTTTGTGGTTGTGGTGAGCCATGAAGTATTTCATTTAATAATTAAGTTTAAAAGAAGTTAATTGTACAAAGCTACATAGTGCCACACACATAAATGCATTTAATTGTCAAAATTGCTGAAAAAATTATCTCCAAGGAAGGGCTTTACTATTACAATTTTCACACTTCAACGGCGATTATATAAATAGCAGAAACTGAACCCAAATATTACTTCTTTTCCAATGATTAGATGAGTTTTATAGCTAATACTTTTATTGATTATTGACACTTTTATTTTTCAATGAGACCTGTGATACCCTACTGCCTACGTGAAAAATTAGACTTCTGAATAAGATACTTGGCAAACGCAGGGATTTGTCATGGAAATCCAGGTATTGATATGGCCTTCTAACGCGTTCTCAGTCACATCACATTTTAACAATATGTCGATATTTCTGTGTTTGGATGTAAAGGCAATATTTTGCGCAATTAGTAATATCTACTATAAGCTGCTAAATAGCATAGACTCATAATACGACAAGTAGGTATATTGTTAGCTAACATGGATAGTGCAATTTCATTGTGGGAGTAAAATGATGAGATGCAATGGTCCATGAATTGGAAATGTGGGTTACAGTTCCTTAGGTGTTATAGACTATATCACTAATGAAGCAATTTGTTCTGTGTCCACTCACATTTCATTTGCTGCCATCAACAATTAAGAGATGTCGTAGTAAGGTCATTCCAGATTAACACCTTGTCTTTGCGAAGATCTCATTAAAACAGAGAGAAATTCTAATTTCTAGCCAAGATAATGTTAATTCAATGGGAGAATAAATATTGTGGAAGCAATTTGTGCAAGAGAAATCTATGTTAGAATCATTGCTCTCTTTTCACTAGAAGTAATTCTTACATGGAAAGACACCCTATTGAAAAGAGTAGCAAGGCATGTTACTGTGGGAATTGGCTGGGTACCTTGGCCTGGTTAAGGAAGCGTGTCTTGTTGTCTGAGCTTTGCACAGATGTGCAGACCCATAAATAAATTGAACAGAAAATAAGATTTCTTCCTTTGCTGGTTGCCAGTATTACAGCTAACCTGCAAAGAAAGTAATTTCTCCAACCATCATCCATTTACTTCCCAGTCATCCTCGGAAACCTGTAACAGTAAAGAGCGTTGTAATCGACATTTCATTCTAATATATTGGCTGCCTTGCCTGAATTCTGACTGGTTGATAAAACTCATGGAAATCCAGAGTCTCATCATGTCCTGAACAATTTCAGTCCAGCCCTGTGGCAATCTAAGCACTTAACCAGCAAAATAGGAAAGACAATATTTGAGGATTCTAAGGAATGAAGTAACTGAAATAATCAAGTTGTCCCTGTATAATGCAATTCTTTTTAAACTTGCAAAGCAGAATGAAGGAAAGATTTAAAAGAATACACATGCCAATTTATATAAGTAAAAGCACAGGCATGAATTCATCCCAACTATAACTTCATTGAGGTTAAAAAGGTTTCAGAAAAATTTCATCATAATATCACATTTTTTAAAGGAGGAAAAAAAAAATTATCTAATCTACAGATTTTGCGTTACATCCCAGTTACTTGAAAGAAGATGTGATGGACATCAACTCATTCTTCAGGTTGTACTCTCTGAATAGATGTGGATAATATTACACAGACTAAGGTATTGATTTCCTAGGTCCTCCAGAAATGAAGTGTCATGTCTTGCAACTTGTTCTTCTTTACTATTCCATCATGTTTTCATTCACATGGGCTTCTTTTGTTGAAAATGCATGACTTCTATAATGAACCTTACTTCATCCTAAGTCTCTGAAAAATACTCATTTTTTCAGCTTGCTTTTTCTCTGTGTGTGTGTGTGCTTTTTATCAGAAATAGCATGACCAGTGGACAGCTGTTTCCCAGTCTCCAAAATGCCTTATTAGTATTTGACCCCTAACAAGATAATTTTCACGTATTTGTTTTTTTTATTGTTGGGCAAATAAAGAGGGATCATAAAGTCATCTCATTCCTAATGGAAGGAGTGAAAAACTCTTATAATCACTAAGCCACAGAAAGTTTCAAAATAACCCTGCCTGTTAGACTCCTGGAGCCAGGGTTACTCTCCAGGTCTTGTATTTCTATGTCAGGCTGGAAAGCGTCTTGGAAGTCTAGCTGTCAGGCAGATCACTGTGGAGGTGAGTCTGGGGCCAGGGTTTCTCACAGGCTCTGTGGGGTTTGCTGCAGAGCCAAGAATCCTGAAACTCCAGTGCTAGATCTCCCTGCTCGTGGGCACAGCTCAGGAGAGAGGATTGAACAGAGAAAGGGCTTTGCCTTGTAGTTCCTCTATTAGGCCTCTGAGAATAAACGCCAGCTAGTAAACTAAAGGTGCTTCATGCTGTTCTCCAGCACTGAGGTCAAAACAGGCATAAACCTGCCTGCAAATATAACATTCAGCTCCTACTCCGTAAGCAGGTCTGGTAAAGGTCTCTTACCCATCCTAACCCCTGAACTGTGCCCAGGAACTGTTTGGGAGCATGTTAATTTATCCAGACCACAGCAAGGCCAGGGATGGCTCCAGGAAGATGATAGCACAGACAGCCAAGATCTACTGCCTGGGGAAAGTGTCCTTCAGCTTTGTGTAACCTGGGAGCATATGCATAGCCCCAAAGCTTCAGCACTTTGATTACCATATGAAGTCACACTTAGAAATTTTTGAAGCAAAATTATTTTGGTTATTCTGAAATGATACTTCTATTACTTTGCCCCTGTGCATAATTGAAAAAAATAGAAGTGTATTTTATTCTAAAAAAAGGAAGATCTGTTGTAGCCATTCTTAATTACTTAAGAGAACATCACTCTGTCTCTCAGTCCTGTAACTTACGTGTCACCTTGAACTCTCATTTCCTTAAGGGACATATCATATCTACATTTTGTTAAAAGCTTAATGCACAACAAACAATTTCAGGGGAATACACTGCTGCTCTGCTACATTTGAGCTGCTCAGAGGTAATGGTCCATATGCATGCCTTACCTTGTGGAACCCTGTTGGGAATCGGAAGTTATTCTGGTGAGCACACTCTTGCAGGAAACACAGATAAATATTTCTCTTGGAGTTTGGAGGGGAAGAAAATGCATACTGACAGTTCGATGGATACTTGGTAACATCTTTCTCTGCTGTAATTTTTTCACGTGTTTAATCCCTGTGAAGTAACTCTCCATATCCATCTGTATTCTCTTGTCCAGAATCTATTTTCTGTCATATTCTCTTCTTTGGTCTCCTTCTCTTTCGCAGAATTAATTTCCTCCTCTTTCAAGACCCTCCCTAGCCTTCCTCAGTACTACCTACAAACTATCCAGTACTGTTAAGTTGTTAACTCACGAGTCTGATTGTCTTGCTGTGGTGAAATTCATCACTTTTCTTAAGTATTCTTGAAGGAGCTTCCTATAAAAATTAGCAGGTTTGCATTTTTTTAAATATTTTTTGTGTATGCTTTTATTTTTTTGCAATAGCAACATACAAAACATTCTTTAAAATTCTTCATGGTGTCCATGAAACACTTGACATGAGTCAAGAATCTTTTCACACTGGGATCTTTTATTTGTCATGATGGTCGTATATTTGCCTTGTGTCTACCCCTCCAGTTATCTAGAAAGTAGTTATCTAGCCATGTGTGTCAAGCTAGACTGTAAATATTACTGAAAAGAGACAGCATTTTTGTTCTGTGTTCATACAGCGTGTGAAACAATAGGGGTGTTACTGAGCCATGACACCTTTTCTTTCCATATACAAATGCAAACCCAGAGTTCTGCAAGAGAACAGACAGTGTGCATAATAATCCTTACTTTCAGAATCCCAGGACAGGTGCTAATGAGCAGCCCCTAAAAAGAAACTTTATTTTAAAAACGAAACCGTCTTTCTGCTGCTTGTAGGACTCGGCAGAACTCCAAAAAACTGCCTAAAAGTTTTCGATGTTGCCTTGTATAGATTAAATATTCTTCCAGACACTAAGAAGAAGAGCTCAGGAAACTCTGTGTAGAGGAGCTTTATTGACCTGATTTTCCAGAACTTTGGGTGGGAAGGGGTGTACTCAGGTCACTATAGTCTGGAAGCCAAGACTGATAAGGGGTCTTGAAGATAAACCTGGGATAGTTCTTACTGTTACTGTAGTTGATATACAGATGCATATGTATGTAGTTAATACATATGTGTGAGCATATGCATATGCATATGCATTGACACACACAGGTCTATGGGGCCAGATGGGTTCCACCTAAGGGTAGTGAGGGAGCTGGTGGAAGTGCTC
>VZTL01022107.1:2075-15197 GCA_013400535.1 Scopus umbretta
AAAAAACAGGAAGAGGGAAAATGCTTACCTTGGTTGGGAAAAAAAAAAAAAAAATACACAAAAAAGAGAGTAAGTCATTGTATATTCCTTTTACTTATCAAAATATTCTTTAAAGGGAATAAAAGTCATATTTTCTATGAGAAAATTTCAGATTTGCTGTAAAACTTTGATTTTCCACGAGAAAACTAAAATAAGGAAAATTGAAAATTACAATGTTCTTTGAAGACAGTCCTAATGTTTCTTTCTCCCTGTACATGTAATTTATGTAAGATTATCTCCACAAAATGAAACATGATGGTTGTGGGGTTTTTTCTTCCACACTGTTTTGGGGAACTCCCCTCTCCTCTAAAAGAATTAAAACTAAGGAGCTTGGTCTTGCAAAAAGTCTTTGCTATTTCTCAGAGAGCTTTACTGGTCAGTAATGTTGTCATTCTGTTTTGCCAGGGCTGTCATATGGTAAGAAGTGAAGTATGATTTATATACGTAATTATTACGTGCTACTTTTGGGAAAGGAATGGTTAGATTCCCCCAGTTCATAATGTTCCCTATCTGTGACACATCCTGTCCCTTTGACTTCTCTATGGCAGTTTTGAACGAGTTATTTTTAGTCTTCTTATTATTTCTTGCTGCCTGTGCTTTCAAGTTTCCCTCTGACTTTAATTAAAGTGTCCTTAGGCTTGTGCATGTAAAAAGCTAACAAGTTCACCCAGTCAAGATCTCTCCTAATTACAATGCAAAGTAGGAGTTCAAGTGAGGAGAACATCAAACACTTTTTATGTGACATATGAGAGCTTGACACTGTATTTTGACAGGTCTGTTGTAGAATACATGATGCCACTAAAATACATTTTAAAAGTAATATCCCAGCTTACACATCAGCCACAAAACAAGCCGATGGTGCAGAGAGCAAGCTGTACAACATGCTGTATAGAGCAAAAGACAGTGTTTGGTGTGTTATTGATGTGTTATATAAACAGTGGGAGTATCCAAAATATGATGACTTTTGGTTCTGCTTCTTACATGTGATGACATTTACAGATGAACCAAAGCTTTAGGCCAGTCCTTCAAATGTAGATGCCTACAATGTAGCTGCCTGATGAAAAATTAAGTGGACTTTCACTGTTGGCAAACACAACCTGCCATAGTGGGAGATAAACAGTGCACCTTTTCTAGACAAGTGTAGAAAGCAACCATATTTTCTGTAGATGTGACACAGGGAGAAGTCATAATACAACCTCATTACACTAGGATTTTATGCACCTATATACATTCTTTTCACCCCAATTGCCTTTATGATCACTAGAAGCTGTAGGTCCCACACTGCAGGTGCTTAGAAAGCCAGGCTGTGAACCCAGCACACGCCTTCCATTTAAGCCGCAGTTCATCCACTCTAGGCTGAGACTAACTGTGGCAAGAGATTTCATTTTTTCCCACCGCTTGTAAGAGGAGTCAAAGGTGACTAGTTTAGAAGTCAACGCTGCAAGCATCTTCACTTAGTCACATGAACCCCACCAGTGTACTGATCCCACTGTATTTTCTATGGCCTCTCTTAATATTTAACTCTCCAAGTAAGCATGTAGCATGTAAACTAGTTGAGGAAGAAGACAAGCTGGGACTGGGAGAAAAGAAGAAGGGAGGGTGGATATGATTAGTGTATATTATCAGAGCCAAAACCAACAGGCAGCTTTTACTGAGAGCCTTTCTCTTTTCCATGGAACATTTGTTGCTGTTGCTAAAACTGGAATTTTCTTGGAAAATATATTGTTTGGTTGAGGTCGTGAGATATTGCAAATAAGATCGAGAAACAACACGAGATGTGTGAAGAAAACGTCAGTGAAAAGTATGAGAGGTTAATTTCCTGACCTTCAGCTCCAGTCATAACTCACAATCGTCATCAATGCCGTGAGCACCCTGCAGACAGAGCTGACACTATGATAGCAGGAATGGGTGAGTCAAGTCCTGCCAGCGTGGAGATGACTGTACAGGACTCCTGCATGACAACCACCTTTTATTTCACCATTCATGGTGCCACTCAGCACTCAGCAGTGACCTCTTCAATTGCAAGATCAATACACTGAATGGGAAAAGGTGGAGAAAGGAGGAATGCAAGAGAGAGAAAGACCAGAAATGCATGGAAGAACAGAGAAGGGAAGGGAAGGAATGGGATCTACAGTGTGAAAAGGGCACTGTTCTTTTTTTAATAGTTGTACAGAGTCAATCACACGCCTTTTCGGTCAAGGGTGACACTTCTGGGAGAGTCCCACAGCATTTCAGCTGCAATTTCTGCATTCCACTGTCAATATGAATGCAATGTGAACAGCAAAATTATTACATACAGCGTACTGCAGCTTAAATGTTTAAAGCAGCCTAACTGGAGAGCACCTGAACTGCAAAACAGCCACTTACCTGAGCAAAATTTAGGACTGAACACCAGGGGTATCCTGCAGTGCCTCACAACTCTCACAACTCAGGCCAAAAGGAGGCAACAGCCACCAAATTTTGCTTTCTGCTCATCTCCAGCTGAGAAAAGCAACGATTTCCTTTGAATTGGATGCAAGTACAAAATACGCTTGGAGGCAAAATAATGTGAAGGGACTAGAAACATAGTGTCTCATATCTTAGAACATCTTAGGCATCCATTATTAGAGCTGCATTTACCTAAACGTATTTCAGCGTGAATTGTCTTGTAAGGAGTATATGTAGACAGTGTCGCAGTTATTGTAACAGCCACAGGGCCTCCCTGGATGGCATAGCACAACATACTGTACTTAATGTTGACACTGTTCAGTGAAACAATTATTACAATCAATTTGACTTCTAATGTGACTTCTCTTGTAAATCTCTGGGTCATTAACCTTAACAACATCAATGTACTATCAGTATCCAATTCCACCAAATTAGTGTCCGAGGGAATAGGAGAAGGAATGTATTAATGTGTTATTGGTGACTAATAAAGACAGCAATCCTCTAATGTGCTATGAAGAACAGCTGAAGCATGCAAGGGAAGAAGCAGACAAATGCAGGGCAACAGACACATTTGATGGTATATGTCAGGTCATCAAATTAGGTGTTAAACAGCTTAACCTCTTTACCACAGACCCAGGAGGACCAAGGATGAGGGTGAATCCACGGCAAATGACAAACGAGCAATGCATTTCAATTTGGGCTGGGCAAAAGAGCCCTTCTTCACAAAGTAGTGCTCCATGTTCCAGTGGCTGAAGAGCAGCATCACATAAAATCATATGGTTGTACTAGAAAGAAAGGGAAAATTCTCCTAGCTATGAAAGGATTTAATGTTTTTAACCACCATCATGCTCCGTAAGGTAGCTTGCACTTTGGAGAACTCAGGTTAGGCTGGGGTGATATAAATAGGCCTTTGCATCAGTGCCATCCAGTTTATCTTCCATCTGGCAGGCTCTAAGTGACGTCTTCTGATATCGTTTGAGACAGTTCTTTACTGAGACAATAGGTGTCACAGCCCATCACGTCCACCACCGCAAAAGGACCGCTGAGTGCTCACAACCCAGCAGAAAGGGTGCACTGAGGCTCCGGAGGGAGCGACCAAGGGAGTGCTGGAAATCCCACTGACATCCAAGTGTCGGGAGAAGTGCCGTGTTTGAAGTTGACTCCTGCCAGCTTGCATTAGCAGAGAATGGTGTGGTGGGTGAACATGGCACGACACAGTCAGGATTTAGATCCCCTTTAATGTCCTGCAGCATCAGTCTTGTTATTACTGTATGGGCAATACATTCCTCTTCCAAGAAAAGCTATATTCAGATGGCTGATATAGCTTAGAATAATGCTTCAACAGACAGCTCTCAATAATAATAAATTAAAGCTAAGATAACTTTATTTTCATCCCCACATGCCCAAAGAACTTTATAAGTTATGAACCAAAATTACCAATTCAACATCAAAATCGAAATCCTTTAAAATCAGCCTTTCAGAGCAGAAGAAAGGGACATGAAGAATTAGTGACAAGTTTAATGATGAAGGCAACATTTCTTGAAAAAAATAGATTAGGCACTTCATTTAGGGATTGTCAGGATCACCAGGTTAATACCTTTTCCTATAGAAAAAGTGCTGTAGGATTTTAAAGTTTATCCTATACTTAGAATTCTTGTCTTAGGACTCAAAAATGTCATTCAGTGTAGGGCACTCTCCCTGATGTGTAATTTCTATTATGCAAGTCCATACACAAGGGTAAAGAAAATAAATAATAATACTACTACTAACAGCGACTACAACTTTTTAAAGAGGGAATACTTATATTTTGGCAAAGCAGATACTAAAGGTATAAAAATACAAACAAAGGACTTCAGCAAGTTTTATATTACTGAGAAATTTTGTACTGCAGAGCTGACCAAACCCTTATTTGCTAAAAATTCCCGTTTTCTCATATCATGAAAACCTGATGAAATGTGTAATTGAAAGCTCATAAAGAATGAAATTTTAACAATCTCTATTGTCTAAAAACCCACAAAAATCTCTGCTGTGATAGCCTGATACCAAACCTATCAAATAGTGCAATATTATTGATGAATTCTGGATGAGGCTTTTGTACATGGTTAAGCTTATCATTAGTCTCATCAAATGGGATTACTTTCACCTAACTTCAGCCATCTAATAGGTTAGATGTCTAAACTGAGATAGCTAAATGATCATCTTCTGCAACAAAGAGCTTTAGAAAAACCCTCTGCGGTGGGGTGTGGGGGCAGAAGGGGTTGCAGTCACCTGAAGTAGGTAAGTAGCCTGGGGGGAAGGACCAGGTATCTCTCCCTATTGATGGAGGAAGGAATTGAGATGACTAGTTTAAAACTGATTAAATCTTTGACTTTTGTGTGACTAAATACAGTTGTGAGATGAGTCATACTTCTTCTGATGGATTAGCTTGTGAGGTGGGGCACTGGCATGTCATGGAGTGTTTTGGTGACCGGCGCAAAAAAGTGTTTGTACCTAATTAAAAGTATTATAGAAAGGAGAATAAAAGGTGGGACATACTTTCTTGGTTTACCGTGCTGCCATGGGTTATCATTTTGATATTCTCCCTCTCCGGGATGCCAAAGTAGCATAGAGTTTATCTTATCTTCATCTTTCTTTCCTTGCCTTTTTTAATGCTACAAGACCATGGAGTTTGACACTTGTACTGTTTTGCCTTGGGCTGTGTCTGCAAGAGAAAATGGAGGCAATAGCTCTACTTTCAGCAACGGGTAGCCTAAGAACTTTTTTTATTCAGGAGGATCTGATGAGGCAGGAATTTTTTATTTCTCCAGGCCATTTCTATGACATGAATTATGAATATAATGGAAATGTGGCTATTACACATTTGAGAACGTGTTACTGCATAAGACCCACAAGTGTGGAGGGGGAAGAGGGAGGATCATCCTCAATTTTAAATTATGTGAAGAAACACAGTGAATTTTCAGCACGTGTACAGATTACTATTTTGGTTTGTATTTCTATTATTTAGACAAAACAATTCTGTTTTGTTTCATAAAAAACATACAGGATATTTTATGTATGTATTAATTGGCATGCCAAATGTCATAAATAGTATCTAATATTTGATAGCCCTTTCCCTCAGTGTAATACTTTATGAACATTGAGTGACATTGTCTCTTGAGATTCAGCCTCTTTGCATCATGCAGGAGCTGCAGAAAGACCTGAAACCATTAGAAATGGCCAAATAATGCAAAACAGCAGGTTCACATATGCCAGTCTAAACTGGCATAAACCAACACTGCTGTTGAAAGAGATAGTCACATCTCCCATCATTTATTCCCACCCAGGCCATACAATCCAGCCAACAAAAGCCCAAGCATTGAATTGATTAGTTTTAATCAGCTCCCTTAACCTGTTCAGCGTATGGTTGCACAATGCTTGTGTTGGCATATGGAAGGAGGTGCCATAGGGACAGAGGAGGATGAGGCTCACTCCTTAATCGCTGCATTTGCTCAAGCTGGCTCAAAGTTGAACACAAAACTATGATCGAAGGTCATATCACCTACAGAGAGAGATCCGCCAATAGTGGGCACTACTTTTCCACTTTCACTGGGGTTGAACCACGACACACTCCTACTGTATGGGTGCGCAGGGGGAAGCAGCTGTAACTGAGCAATTCTTCCATCCTGCATATTGGCCAAGTTGCAGTTTTGTTGTCTGTTCAGAAGAGAAGTGGACTCTCCCAGTACTGAATCTTCAAGGCAGCTCTACTGAAAGAACTACGTTAGTCAAACACAAATTATTGGACTCCATGCAGCAGTAACAGAATGCATTTTTTATTGCCTGCGTTATGCCAGAGGTCAGACTCAATGAGATAATGCTCCTTTATGGCCTTAAAGTGTATAAAACCAGATAAAATTAATCCAGAGGACACTCTTGTGCCTGTAGATGCCTAGCAAGATATCTGCTCTATCTGACTTTTGGTATTTGGGGTAATATTAATTTACGGGCTCTTATTTTTCTTCCATTATTGGATTTTCTGTCCTTGCAGCTCCTAGCCTTTATGGGCTCATAGGCAGAAGTAATGAGTGAGTAATGTGAGCAGCATCTTTCTTTGCGCTCCCTGCCAACCTGGACCACAGCCACAGTCTCCTTTAGTTTTAAGGGGTTTTAATTTCCTATGGCCGTGAGGAAAGTCAGAACATCTCCTGGGCAGAATACAGTCTGCAACTCACAGGTCAGAGGCCATTGCTCTAATACATGACTTCTCTGGAAGAAGGATCACATACAAGTATCAGGCCCATCTTTCCTTTCTTGGATTAATAAGAAAGGAGGATTTTTCATCTCCATCATGGTTCAAAGAAGTCTGAAGGGTCAGGTCTGAGACAATGACAGGGTCCCAGGAAAAAGGTTGAGGAGCATTACCATAGTACTTTTCAGGTTATTTCTGTTTCCACCCAGAAAAAAAAAAATAAAAAATTGTTTAATCATAAAGTATATATTTTTTTAATGTGGCATTTTTAAAATGTAACATTTTCTTGTATACTTGTGCCTCATCACAGTAGCATACCAATAATAATGCTTCCTGACAGGTATTAGCAAATTTTTCTTTGCAGCTCCCAGGAGACATGAACAAGTGCTATTCTTGTTTTTTTGGATGGAAATCAAGGAATAAGTGTCTTGCCTCATAATACACATTAAGTCAGTCACAGAGTTGGGAACCAAACATACGTGAACTTGACTCCCTGTCTGGATCTGTAATCAACGCACCAACTGTCAGTAAATTCAAATCTTAATAATACCAATATATGTGAAAAATATACACAACTCAAGGTGGATGAAGCAAAATCTATCTGGAAGTTTCTACAATACTTCTTCTTTTTTTTTTTTTAATTTTAAATCTTTCCACCAGAAACGCATGACCCATTTCCTAAGTACAAAAGGAAATGTGGACAGTCAAAGAATATCAACTCATGGAAATAAATGGGAGGGGAGTCTTGGCTCTCAATTACACAGATCCTTTGTCACAGCTCAAGTGTGTTCTTTTGGCCTGTGAGTGAGATGGTTTTCTTACTAAGTCAGGCACTGGCAGAGTTTTTATCTTCATCACTTTAATGGAGCATGTCCATTATTCGATGAGTTAATTTCAGAAAGGGGGCCAAGTTTGGAAGGATTAACTGCCAGCTAAAGAAACAAAGCTTTCATGATCTCCTGCCTATCTTGCTCGGGGGGGAAATTGATGCAGCTTTGTATGTGTGTGCTCATTTCCAAGTGCCTTCATGAGACATGGCGTGACAAAGGCTGCCAAGTGTTTAGCACAATAAATGGAACCACATTTTAAACACAATAAAAACCTAATGAAACCAGCCTCTTTTAAAGCCACCCACCTTTAGCACAACACATTAGAGCCTTTGTAATAGAAAAGCAAAAGGAAACAATAAAAGACATTTCTTTATATAAAAAAAAAAAAAAAACAACCCTCTACGTAGGCATACAAACACAGGACCCTTAGTGGAAATAAAAAGACCAGCAGATTTAAAGTTATTGCTTAAAAGACAGCAGTGGTAGAAGAAGACGTGTGCTCAAGGGAAGCAATCTTCACGGTGGAACTAAAGATCTTAGGGAAGGAGCAGACAACACCTGAAGATGAGTTGTACCCCTAGAAAAAACGTGGAAAGTCAGATTGGTGATCACCACATTGGGAACTGAAGCTGATATCAAATTATTATGAGGCTTTTTGCTGCAGCAAGGGAAGTCAGACAAAGCTTCTCCCTCCGACCACTGTTTGGACTGGTCCAGCCTAGCCTAGCAAAGGAGATGGCTGAGGACCAGGGAGAAAGAGCTATTTTCTCTGACTGTGAGGACGATTCAGAGGTGCTGTCTGCTTCCAGACTGCACAAATTTCTTCTCTCCCAACAGAGACAGGTGTGCAGACAGGGTAAGAGCTGAGGGACATGAGAGAAGAAGCAGGAGGGGAAATGTGCCCTTGAAGAGGGCTTGTCTGAGAGTATTTGGGGTCTCTTGGTGGCACATGCTTGGCTTTAGCACAGCCGTACTGGGTAGTTATTGGGCCACAGCCTTGAGGAGCAGCATTCCTGATCCTCATAGTTTTCCCCAAAAATGAGGGAAAGGAAGTTCCCAAAAGCTGTGGTGGAGCTGACAAGTTAAACAGTTTCAGTATGAGTTTTCCTCCAGGTAGAATTAGCTGATCTCCAATTCAAGACGCTAGAAATGCTAAAACTGAAGACTGGTAAATATATTATTGAGAGCCTTTTTTGCGTTACTGGTTCAGACAGCAACAAAGACGTTTCAGTTCTCTGACAACAAATGTTTTTTCAGCTTAAGTGTATGCATATGTGTATATTTAGAAGAAGATAAGATTGATACACTTCTCTGGTCTTACCTTCAGCTAAAGGGGAAGGAGAGATCCTGTTGGGAGCGGTACATTTGTCTTCATCTTCTACTAGTGAAAGGCTTCCCAGGAAATCTTATAAACAATTTTGTAAATTAAAATGGCTCCAGTGCACCTCTGTCATAACACTGATGGCCCTGATCGGAGACCCATAAATGGCTTCTCCCTTTCTTCCACATGTCCAAAAAAGTGCAGAAAAACATGAGGCACTTACAAAAGCTTTGAAACCTATGTGGCTTCTAAAAAGAAATATTTATCTAGATTATGGCATGAAGTTACATGGTGTAGAAGCAGCTTCATATATTCATAGTATAGAAATGGAAAAGTTTTTAAAGCTGCCTTCCCTACACTTCACTCCCAGTAGGAACAAGAAGGTAAATCAGGCCAATGGGTATACTCCGGCACTCTCCTCTCCCTCAAAAATTTATTTTTAATACTGGCTTCAGAGCTCAGAAAGCAGAAGAAAGTCGTGCTCTATCTGGGTGTCATTCAAGTTTTTCTTTGTATCATATGTAAAAGATATTATTCAAACAAAATGTAAGCCTATCTGACTCCTAACCAGAAGATATGATGATGATGATACTATCTGCTGCTTTTTTTTTTTTTTTTTCCTTTTGTGGTAACCTATTTTTGTGTGGCCTGAGGGAAATAGTGAGTAGTTAGCTCTCCACAGAAGCTTGTGATACATCAAAAGTTCCCAGACTGACATGGAGCTTCAGTCACATTCCTGTTGGTTTAGTGACAATGACATTTTTTGTTGTTGTTGAGGTAGCTTTAGCTTTATTCTTTTCAGAAGAACCAATTTCTTGGAAAGGACTGGTTTGAATATAAATCAGTGTCCTGAAGCAGCCTGCAAATTTTCCAGACATCTAGTCTGACACTTTTAGGTCCCCGGGTGTCATCTCTAAGGAGAAAACTAGCAGTAAAGATGCCTGCAGTTTGTAAACAATGGCAAGAAGAACATTCTGACAGGAGGCTGTAATGTGGTCTTTTTTCTCTTAGTTATTTACTTGCTGAAGAGTGAGATTTTTTCCTCCGGCCCCTTCCATGACAGAAGGATCCCACTCTATGCGCTGCAACAGCATTCAACACTTGCCATTTCCACAGAGATCTGCCTCCACAAAGGGTGCAAAGAGAAGCCCTTGGGGCTGCTGCCTTGGCAGGCTCCCCAGCAAGCGGGACTTACAGAGATACAGCCCCATGTAACATGATTTGGCAGTTCCCCCATCGTTTCAATGGAGCAGCGGCGTTACACCTCAGGGTCTCCAAATCAGAAAGATATGATGCTTTCCAACCTGTGGTGAGCGTAAGGCATCCACGAATGATCCACAGCCAAAAAGTAAAGGAGTCAAGACAGTGAAGTTTTCATGTAACATGTGAAGAAACCCAAGTGTGGAGGCTTTCTCTCAATGCTGGAGACAGTTGCGTGTGTGGCCTTGCTGTTTGCCAGTGAGATCCCAGCACTGACTGTGCCGTATAATCCTGCCTCCAGAAGGCAGGGGATGACAACATTCAGCCTGTGCCCTCAGCTGGCAGAAGTATGGATGCAAAGACACAACCTGGTATATCACGAACCATGAGAAATGCTTGTTTTCAAAGAATAATGAGGTTTACTGAGTTGCTGAACGGAGCTATTCCTTCAGCTTTCAGCCATTATCTTCAAGTAGCTTTAACAGACCAGGGAGTTTGCTTACAAATATTTCAACATAAGGCTTTTCAGTTGTTATGAAATGAGTCAAATGTGACTAGATAGAGCCAGCTGTCATGCAAGCTTCTCCCCATACTTTTTGCCAGGCTGTCGTTATGTGCAGTACCTATATACCACCATAGAGTATGTTGGCTGTTACAGTTAAGGGTTTTGTGTAGCAAGGCTGAAGACACAAGCTGGCCCTGAATGTCTTTAGTCTTGAGGCACATATATGTGGTCCCAAATATAGGAGACGCAAGTTAATTGCCACCTTAAAGAAGACATGTTGCGCTGACAAGTAGATGGCATTACTAATGGCTCCTGAATATCCTTTTTAATGTTTCGGTGATAAATTTATATGTTCAGAGGGTGCGTTTAGTTAATGGAATCAAACATGCACATTTTCTGGGGTTAAGAAATTATATTTCCTCATATCGCTTTGAAGACTATTTTTACAGACCTGTTCATTCAAGGAGCCTCACAGGTAACTGTGTGGGGTCATCAGGAAAGGGCAACCCCATCTGCCCCAGACTTGGATTTCCTTTAAAGGATGTTATTTTTAATGGTTTCTTCCCCTCCGTTTGTTTCTGAGACTGCAAATTCAAGTTCTACCTATGCCTAAAAATATTACGAAAGGCTTTTTCATTTTTAAGGTGAATAAAGTATTGGTACAAACACACATTTTGATCTTTTGGCTGTCACCGGTCTCACTAACTAGTGAATCAACATAAACACAGTGGTGAGGGAATGCAATACTTTCCACTTTCTGAAGGGAGGAGATTCTGTAGTCAGACGACTTGCGATTATATTTGGATTTTACTCTCAATGGTCAGTTAATATTTTCTGCCTTTTCTAACCAAAGTGAAGCAATAGCCCTTTCAACAGGCATCCCTGAGATCTCCCTGAAGGCCCTTAGGAGAAGCGAGGACTCTCAGCTGTTTGTGAGAACATTGATGGTGGCACTAGTGTCGTACCAGAGCTCAGGGTCAGAAGAGGTCTGCCCAACTTCTGACCTCCAGCCTGCTCCATTTGATTGTTCCAGGTTATTACCAGGGACATATGTTGCCACCACCTGATGACTGTGAGATGGCTCTGAAGTGAAGTGAAAAATGCTCAGGAGACGTTTGGCTTTCTCCATTCATCTCTCAGTGGGCAGCTGTCACTTCACAAAAAAGCACCACTAAGAGCCGACTCGTCACCTGCCTGTCTTTACACAAGAGGCCAGAGGAAAATGAACGTGGAGACCAAGCGATCCTCCCCCATGTAAGGGTTCAGGTCAGGGTTGAAGGTACTTTGGCCGGGGGCTGGCCACGCCAGGCAGGCTGGGGGGACTGAGCCTGATTTTGCCTCTGATCAGTCTCGGCATGTTTTTTTGTTAAACTCAGAACTTCAGGGTCCAGAGCTGCCAGTGCAGCATCTTTCATCAGCACAGAAAAAAAATCCCCTCGCTTCTCTCGCCTGCCACTTTCCAATGAACCTCTGAAGCCTGCTGAAACTTTTACAGCAGCTTTCTGCTTGATCCTGAAAACCAGCACTCTGCTTAATATGCCGTTCAGGTAGAGTGGGCCAAATCCCCTGCTGGTGTAAACCAGAGGCAACATTTTACATTGCATTACATTTACATTAACCTCTGTGAACATGCCCCAACAGGAGACTTGTCCCTTTAGCCCTGGGAGCTTTTAAAGAACACACATTAATGAAAATAAAATAAGACAACAGCAACATGAAAGTGCATGTAGACTTGCAGATTTCAGAATCCTTTCTTACCCCAAACAGAGCACAAAGGGAAAGATAAATGGCATTTTGTTGCAAGCAGAGAGCACATGATAAAAGTGTATAGTTCATGATCTAATGTGAGAAAATGTTTATTTTCTTTGCCCGGGGAAAAGAAAATAAAGTAAATTCAGCTAACTAACAGCTCAGCTGTTTTTCTCTACACTCAGTTGCCACCACCTGATTGCGTTATGGCAAGACGGGCTCACATCAGGGACACTGTTTGCTCCCTGGTACAGCTTCATGGCAGGAAGGCAGGTTGAAGACGTTGTTGTTGTTTTCTTTTCTTCTCCTCTAAGGTGCCTCCTTCTGGTGTACCAGCTTGGTGCTGCTCTTTTTGTGTATGTAAGATTTCATCTCCCCACTCTGTGCTCCATGTTGGATGTCTCTAATGAGATCATTTGGATTTGGATTTCAGTTGGCACTGGTGACCTGCAAGCACAAAGGTCTGAAGAAAAAATAGGATCACTGAATCTCTCTTTTCTTTTTTTTTTTTGAGGGAAGAATGGTTAGGGGAAAAAGGCAAAAAGGAAATAAATTTATTTTCATGTGAAATTGAAACCTTGGCTTAACTGAAATCTTTGAGAGTTTGGGGGGTGGTTTATTTTAGAAATCAGAACTGGACTTTTCACTTAGTCATTAGAATAAAATCATGGCGTTTCTTTCTAGTCCACATTTTATACTGCTTTTTTTCTCCCTCTTCCCTCTTCGGTCTCTTAGAATTTTCTCTTTGGAGAGGGAGCTGGGGAAATGAACCGTACCAGGCCTCTCTAACGAGTGGTGGGATGTTCTCCCCCGTCCTCCCCCC
>VZTL01022112.1:1972-24407 GCA_013400535.1 Scopus umbretta
TATATATATATATATACTTATGTATGCGTTCTTCAGTGTTTAGCCAGATTTTCACTGCTGGAAATTCAGCCCGTGGATTCCCACCACAGCAATTCAGCACCGGTCACAGAGGAGGTGGGAGAGGAATGCTTTTCGCTAAAAATAAATGCTCGGGAAAGCCAGCTAGCAAGACCTTTTCTGCCTTTCATTGCCAGCTGAAAAAGCTCCACCTCACATCGTCCCTTCCCCTCCAGGCGCTGGCAGCTGAGGGATGCTGCCCTCCTGCCCGCAGACCTGGCCGGGTTGCCGCTTCCCGTGCCCGGCACGGTGCCATCCCCTGCCGTCCCTCTCGCCTTTGGTGGTCCCCGGCATCTCGGAGGGACTCCCTCCCGGTGCGGCTGGTTGCGTTTCTCGGGTGAATGGAGACACGAGACCGTACGTGTGTGGCATGGTGCACAGCTCCGAGATCAGGAGCGCTGAAGTGATGACTGGCAGCTGAAAAGTCCTCGCTCCAGAGGATCCAGGACCTCTGCATGGGCTTTCGGCGCAGCCCGGGGATTTTAGTTTCATTTTTACTGTAACTACCTTCTATGGTCCATAAACTATATTGTTTTCATTTAATTCTGGGAACATAATGAATTTCTGTGGGCTTGTTTCCTGTTCAGTGTAATATCTTTGCTAGATGTGCGGTTTATTTCACAAGCTAGTTATAAATTCACTCAGACTCCCAATTGTTTCATCTTGGGAGCAATCAATAAAAAAACATGAGGGAGATTTTAGACCCTTCACATCCACTGAAATTCAGGAATGTAAATCCAGCGTCTGACTTTTTTTTTTTTCTTCTCTGAGTGCTGAGTAATGTTGGAAAAATGTTAAACTTCATACTAGTACCTCAGTGTGCCTATGTAATGGCCAAAGTGTGAAATTCTCCCTTCTTTACCTGCAAAAGAGTGTTCGGCGTAAAAAAACACACTGGGCGTTGTGACGAGGCAATGAAAACCTGCCAAAGATGGAGGGTGTATCGGGGTCAGGATTTATTCCCTGTACAACCATCCTTCATGTCGTGCCCTTACCTCAGCCCAGTCTACTCTGCCTCATCACAGCATCAAATGGGTAATATCTATTTTTTTCCCCAGTTTCCTGCAAACTTGATGAAGGCCGTAGGATAAAAGCTAACCTTCCTGTAGCTAATCTGTAGCTGGCCCTTCTGTGCCTCCTAACTGAAATACCCGGATTACAGCTAACATCTGGCTATCAGCAAGTAGATTTAGAGCAGCAGATATAGACTTCATTTTCTAGATTTATCCCCTTTATTTTTTTGCCAATAGCAAGAACCCTAGGAGCTGCTGAATGCTCTTTTGAAAAGCTTGCCAAAAAAATGCCTAATTTCTCTTCTCACTTGTGCAGGCCAGTTGGAGATTGCTGGCGGTGTCGGTCTGGCATAAATAAAGGAAAATCAGGCGCAGGCTCCCCAGGTCACCGAGAGCCGTCTGGGAGACTCCGCGGCATCCTGGTGGTTTTACGCTCAGCCTGGGTTTCCTGCTTGTGCCATCAGGTGCTGCTCAAGGGGGAGTAAAAAATATCATTACCCAGCCTGGTTCTCCTCTTCTGGCCACATTTCCTTGGTTTTCTCCTCAATGTTATGTCCCTAGAGAAGTTTGCAGCCCTTTCGTCAGCGCACGTGTGTGTGTGTGGTTATGTTTCAGTGAGCTGGGCTGATGCTCGGGTACCGGCGTGCGAAGGCACGGATGCGCTTGGGGCAGGAGCACAGGGGCTGGGTTGGGGTGCAGCAGAAGCAGCCCTATAAAACCCCTGCAGATTTCTAGCAGCCCGCTCGCTGTCAGTGGGACCCACTGTGGTGCCAAGAACCAGCTGGTCGCTGCACCACTTCTGTGCCATTTTTCTTGCTGCGTCCACAGAGAACTGCTAATAAATAAGAACTGCATTGTGCCTGGGCTGAATTTTATTTCATGTGAAGGCAGACCCCAGAAAGCTTGTGCTTTTTTTTTGCTGGAGGTTATTTTTTCCTGGCTGCTGTCTCCTTTGTTGACTTTGAGCACTTCTCTTTCCCTTTATTGCTGTGGGCTAAACGCAGAATCACAGGACCTGCTCATGAGATGCAAGAGGCAAACATGGCTCGTGAAACAGCAGTGGAAGTTTGAAAAGTTCCTGTTCCCCCTCCCTTGACACGTCGTGATGACTGTACACGTGCTCTTCATCCGTTCCAGTACTGAGTGAACTAAACTCGCATGGACTGTTATTGAAGAAAACTATTGGGTGGGCGAGGAATTAATTTGCAAGAGCAAATTCTGCATCCAGGTGTGTTGCCAGTCCTGTGATGCTTTAATAATAAACCAGGTCTTGCCACTGAATTCAGGCATAATTTAGGACGTGGTTGTGTTAGTTAAAAGTAGAGGAGGCTTTTACTATATCCCTACATAGCAGATGAACCGATTTGTATTGATTTCATACAGTTTTGCTGCCTACTTCTCAGTTTAAACCTCCCGGCCCTAACGCTCTGTGATGGAGCCGCAATCTGAAGCTGCAGGAGCTGGATGAAATGTGGATGTTCAGGGTCCGGTGTCGGTGAACTTTCCGGGTGCAGTTGCATCGACAGCCTGAGGGGGTTTGGCTGAAAGACAAAAAGAAAGGCCAGAGATGTTAAGACCCAGCAGTTAGCAAGGGGCTTTTGACCTCTCCAAGGGGTGTATCCTACATGCTCTCTTCTTCGGTGAGACGCTGGGATGGGGTGAGGCAGGACGGGGCAGAGCGTGACCCCACTGCCAAGCCTGGGGCTCTTAGAGGGTGAACACCCAGCGCGGGTGGGATGAAGAGGGTGCTTTAATCATGGGGTTTAACTGTCCTTTGCCCCCAACGTGTGCTCCCATCTTCCGCGCTGCTCTCTGCTCGCTTGGCTTGGGGCTGCCCAGGCAGGGGATGAGGGATGTCGGTGAGGCCGGGCCGCTCAGGTGCGTGCAAAGTCTGGCAGGTGGATTTGCACACCTTGTCTGGAGAGCTGTGAAGCAGACAGCCCCCTGAAACGTAGATCCAGAATAACTGGGGAGTGAGCCCGGGTGTGAGCACAGATGTGAAAGCATTTCATTCTTATTTTCTTTTCCCAATTGGGTTTGAAGCATTTGTTATCTCAAGGGGGAGACGGGGAAACAACAACAGGCTTGCTCCTTCTGGTTTTATTTGTGGTTAGGAGATGTCCCAGCACACAAGCTGTCATGGAAACGCGGAGGAGCACAAAGCAGAGCTGGCTCTGAGCTGCTGCATCCCCAGCATCATCCCCGCGGGCACGAGCGGCTCTCGCTGGGGACCTGCCCTGCGATGCTGCGGCGCCGCAGGCAAGGGGCTGCAGCTCCCCTTATCCCGCCCCGGCTTGTACAGCTGCCCAAGTCTCCCTTCAGCGTTGCTCCTCCTGGAGAGGTGACAGCTTTGTTCATTTGCTTAAAAAAAAAAGCTCTCATTTGCTTAAAACAATGCTCGTTAACTGGAGGTGGTGTGGATCCTGCGCGCCAGGTCCACGCAGGCAGCGTTTGTTCTGTAGTAATTTGTGCTGGAATTAGAATCACCACATACACGAACTAGTTCCTTACGGTGAATCCAAGGAAACCAAAGCCTTTAGGAAGCACATTTGGAGGATGACTTAAACCCACCTTTGTGCTGGGCTCTGACTGTGCCGTCTCACCCTGCTCAATTGGCCAAAACGGGCGAGAAACACAACGTGGTTCCCAGGGCTTTGTTCTTCCCAGCAGTCAAGGAAACTCCATGGAAAAAGCTTTTCACCTGGTATTTTGGTGCTTCCATTTTCAGTTCTGTTCAAGACACATGGGAGGAAAGGTACATGACAAAATCACTGTGGGTACAGACCGGGACTGGATCAGCTGGATGTTTCGGTGGAAATGTGGACCTGAATCCTTATTTCCCACTTCGATGTGAGCGTGTCTTCTGGCTGAGTTTTCTTCAGCATTTGCAGTCTTTTCTTTCTGGCCTTTTTTGAGGGCGATTCTTTGCAACCCAAAATTCAAATCCCAACCCGCTGCTCCGCGGAGATGCTCGCACTTCGCAGTCCGGGGGACCTGCTGCTCTGCATCACGTCTTCTGCCCAGGGCCACCCACGGGATGCTCCTCCACGAGCGTTTAGAATGAGTTTGCTCATGGGGAAAGTAACAATTAGAGGTCAGTCAATGCCCAGAAACGCAACGATGGGCACCATCCTTTTCTGCGCACCGGGGTCACATCCTGGCCCTATTGACATCCGTGGCAAAACGCTGCTACCCTGGGTACGTTTCACCCTGCTTTCATTTCTTACTATTCCTCGTCCAATCCATTCATTTCGTAATCCTCCTTACTCCCACTCAACCGCTTTCTCTTCTGACACCCAGTCTGTTCGTTTTGTGTGTTCGTGCCCCCGATCTGGCTGTGCAAATGCCTCTTCTGTTTATAGCGGGCCCACAGTAAATCAAACCTCCAGCTGCGAACATGGGAAGCTTTGTGTGGCAGCGGGAAATTCGGGTCCTTTCTCCCTCCCCCAGCCCCTGCCTCATTTATATCTGCAAATCTGTGAGCTTGCCTTGAAAGAATCTGTAATGACTCATTGCCTCTCTCGGACCTACTGCCAATAACACAGTTAGTTATAACCAGTTAATTAACTGGAGAGTCTAATTACTTAAAATTCAGGCTTTTCCTGGGATTTTGCTGTTGCAGGAGAATGCCAAATAATAACTGTGCTTTTCAATATAACCTCGTTTTATTTTTCTTGGGGAACATACAAAAGTTATGTGTAAATATTTCTTTCTCCAGTGAGCACACTTTATTATCCCTTTTCCTTTAGCTTTCATTAAAAACTGCTCCCACCCCTTCTTTAACTTGAACACATAAATAAATAACGCCTGATTCAAACAACCTCAGCCATAAAAACCTGCTTGAAAAGAATCTCAGGCAACTACCACATCTGGAATAATAGTCAACATATTTTAGAAAGAGACTTCATTTTTCTCACACAGGATACTAAATCACGATGGCTCCATGTGCCAAAAATAACACAGTGGGATATGACTATGGGAGGACGTGAACCTATAATGAGGTTCAATAAAGTACTAATCTTATGGGGTAATGCAATCTGGTTTGCTTTTGCTTAAAAAAAAAAGCCTCGGGGGGTGTGTGTGTGTGTGTGCGCGCGCGCGTTCATACATGCTGGTGTGCTTCTTAAACAGGATTCTGGTGTCTTCTTTCAAACTCTCTTTGCTGTTTTGCAATGCAAATAAATATTTCAAAGCTCATTAGTTTCGTCCCAGATTAGCCTCATTCCAGGAAGGATGACAGATTCCACCTGCCCCATCATTTCAGTGCAGGAAAATCTAATGGGATGATCTACTGTTGTGGGAGAGGAAGAACTTTACCATTTACTGAGCATCTCCAGAGATGAGCAGCAGTGCAGCACAATTTCTTCAGGTTTGACATGATCCCTTCTGCTCCAGTTCATTCCCAGTTAGAAAATGAACCCCTAATTACAGGGCTGGGTCTTAAAATCATTCCTGAACTTGGGGAAATAAAAGATGAGTCCCTTTTCGCTCTGAACAGCACCATGGAGCTGGAGTGGAGACAAAAGGTGACAACGGGAATGAGAAATATGGGATAAAACTAAGGAAAGGGTGACGCTGGATTACAGGCAACTCTTTCTCCTGCTGAAAACCCGAAGTCTAGATTCGCTAGAATGAAAGGGGAAAAGTCTTCTGCCTTCAGATATTTTTCTCTCCATAGCGGAGGAAGACTGGAGGGGGTGCTTGTGTGCCCGCCAAGGGGTGACAGACTGTGTCCCCATTTTTCTGGAAACCCATTTTCCTGGGAATATCCTCCACCAGCCTACGTCTGGATCCTCCAGAGTCTGCTGTGCAGTGGGCAGGATCCCTGGCCTGGGAGGATGGTGCCGAGGTGGTCGTGCACAAACAGAGGACGGAGGATCCCGCCTTCCTCTTCCTCCCCTTCCCTCGCAGGTCTCACAATCCCAATGGAAGAGGGCATTTTGCTTCCAGCTGATGTGAAAACAGAGAAATAGCTCAGCCAGGTCACCCCACTGGGCAGCGGCAGAAACGGGAATGAAACTCAAATCTCTGGAGCCCCATCTAATGCATTACTGGACATTTTTAGCTGGCAACATCCTTCCTTCCCTTCCCTGACTTTGTTCCCGGGGGGCTGGTGCAAATGTTATGCAGCACTTGGGTATGTTGTGACACGAGAAGACATGACACACGGATGCTTTGGCTTGGGGAACGCTGTCCCGGGCGACTTGTGTCCAGCACAACATTTCCCCAGACAACTGGGTTGCTCGTATAGTGCCAGCCCTTCTGAACAGCCTATTTACTACACTGTAAATAAATCTAGCTTCAACCAATATATTTTTTGCCATGTAATCAGTCTGCTTTCATAAAAATTCACCTCTCTTGGCATTCATTCACATGTGCCTTACAAATGTGCACACTGTATTGAATCAGATGGGTGGGAAATATATATTTTTTCCATATGGATCCCAATATACCATAAAAGGTTTTCCCTCTCCCCTCCTTGCAGTCTCTCGAGGGCATATATCATAACAATTGAAATCTGATGAGAAAATGAAAAAATGCTTGCTGTTCATATCTTCCAAGTAGTTTTCCAGAGTCCTGCTGCTGAAAGGAACATAAATCATTAGCAGCACTCAAGCAATGTTGTTACCTGCATATACAAAACAAAACACGCTGGGTTTTTTTGCTACTGGGAAGAGGAAAGTATTGCAGCCACAAAAATATCTTGAAATTGTTTATCATTCGGGTTATGCTTAACTGGTGGAGTCGTGCATGCTAGAAGAGATGGCAGCCAAAAAACGCAGCCCATTGCAGGCATCTACCCAGCTTGAGGAAGGAAAGCTGGAACACCTTGATGCTCTTCAACTCTGGGTGATGTTCGAATTAATGCTCACCCGAAACGGCATCGCCCAGCCCTGGATGTGCTTCCAGACACGCCAGTGCACTGGCAGGATCCCGTGGGATAAAGCAGGGGCCAGAGCCCTGTCAGCAGATGCGAAGGGCACTCGCCACGGTCTGTCTGCCTGCTGCCGTCAGAGGCTTTCTCTGAGCCCTGGCACCAAGGGGAAGGGGACAGAGCAGCCAGCAAGAGCCTTCTTCAGGCGAACAGAGCCTCCAAGGTCGCAGCTCTGAAGCTTTCCTGCCAGCATCCTCCTAGCAGGTGGCCTGGTCTAACCTGTCCTCTTCACAAAACAAAACTACTAAAACCAAAAGAAGTAAACCAGTGAGAAGTGTTTCACAAAAATGTCACTTTTTTTTATGCTATTTTTGCCAGCGAAACGTCTAAAAAATGACAGACCCAAAGACCTCTGGATGGCTCTGCAGGCAGACAAAAAATAGGTGGTAACTGGTATGAAAATATTGTCCAAATCATTCACTTCCTGCCATGAATATTGAAGTTATACTATTAATCAAAAACCCTAAGTGCCTTGAAAATGTCCATCAGGTTACTCTGTGCGATGAATGCATTCCCAGAAACCACGTACTGCTCCAGGATGTGCCGTCGGCTGGAAAAGAGGGTAAAACCTGGCACTGAATTATAAATCGTGAGTGACAGCAGTGCGCTCTGTGCAACGCCTCCGCTTTCCATCGCAGGTGGGTTTAGCATCCCGCGCTCGTGCACCCGTCCCCTCCAGGAAACACAGAGACACCAGCTGATTCAGGGTCTCGTCGTGGTTTAGAAGAAAGCAGCAGCAGGACTGGAAATCAAACTTGTGTCTCTCCATCCCTTCCTCCTAACTAGCAGCACATCCTTCCTCTGACGTGGTACGGGGGGGTCACGCAGCAGAAAAGAGGAAAACCAGTCTCCTTCCAGCAACCGTGGGGCACCCGCTGGTACCCCATGGCATCTCTTCTCCCCATGGCATCTCTTCTCCCTGTGGCATGCCACCTTCCCACCGTAGGATGGCTCTTGGGAAGGAACAGGGTTTGTTCATGAGCGGGAGGATAAAGTGGCTTTCCCAGGCTGCAACATCTACTCCCAGCTTTCTGGCTCCATCTTCTGGAAGTGAGACAAAATATAGATTTATCAAAGCCTGAGGTTTTATAATGAGTTTATAACAATGCCTGCTGGCTCTGTGGGCTCTGCAATATGTCTGGAGCAAACAAATCCCTTTCGTAATGTACGAAACCTGTAATTAACCTCTGCAAAGTGCCTCTTTTCAAAAAATATGAAAAGAGGACCTTGCAGTGGTTAAATGAAACCCGGGCTGCAGGTAAGGAGCAGGAGGTTAAGCATTTCAGGGCTAGACCATGCCGGGTGGCTGTGGGTTTTTTGGATAGATCAGGCAACGTGGCCAACAGGGACACAGCATTTTCTGTCTCCTTTAGAAGTCATCCCCGGTCCAGTATGGGAGAACAGGTGGATCCAACACATAAAAGCACTTTGGCCACTCAGTGGCCTTTCCGTTAGGAAAATGAAGAGGAGAAATAGCTGAGAAAGGATTTCGGAGCTTGGCTGAGCAGGCTTTAGTTCTGGGACCCGGTGCCAGTGATGCTGGGACAGGACTCTAACCCATCCTCTCTAAATGAGCCAATTCAGAAATCCCAGCTTTCCCGACGCCGTCGGGCTGCTTGGCCTGAGCACGTGAAGGACGGGGCATCCCAAGGGCACAAATCATCAGCCCAGGCTTTTGGGGGCATTTCCCCACCCGGTGTCAAGGTGCTGCCGCTCACACCGCGGGCAGGCCGTACCGAGGTGTGCAGAGCACGGGGGGGCTGAGACTCTGGCCTTGACATGTTGCTGGCAGCGTTGCCGTAGGGCTTGGGGAGCAGCGACAAAGCCTTTTCTCCCCCGTTGAACCCCGGGAATGGCCCTTTTTGGGTGGCAGAGCTGGGACGCCGGGGGAGCAGAGGGACACGGGGAATGATGGGGCAGGCGTGCTGCTCACCAGCCTGGTGGCCTGGGCCTGGGCACCTGCACCCATGCTCTCGCATGCATCCCAGGAGCATCCCAGGAGCGGCGCTGCCTGCAGAAAACCATTTAGGATACAGATTTTCCGCGGCTTTATGCTCACTGTCTGCAAAGCAGGCTGCCCCTCCGCTACTTGGTTTTGGGTTTACGCTACCAAATTTAGGTTCCCATGCATGGGGTTCCCTTTGGCTGCGGGGACTGCTGCCGTGGCCGTGCCGGGCAGATGCTTGCCTGGGATGCTCCAGCTCTGGTGTGACACCGAGGGCAGCCAAGCACAGGCCCCAGGAGCAAAGGATTAAAAAGTTCAGTTCGCTTCTTTGTTCCGGGGGTGCATCTTGCCTGCAAAATCTGAGCCCTACAGATCCTCTTAGATGTACTAATTGATTTCGTGTGGCCACTATAAGGCACAAGGACATCTTTCCCCCTCTCAGGGCTGCAGTGCCATGCACAACTCACCTCGGCGCACTCAGCAAAGAAGAGTTTTGTTCATCTTCATGGAGAAAAATCCTTTCCCTGTTTCCCCTCCAGTTTAGGTTTGTGCCAGAGGGTGGTGCTCGATACATGCTTTCCTGACCTTCCCACTGCAGCTGAATTTCGGGCTCCTACCTGGGTGCAGAGGCGGAGGGGAGGGGGGGTTCTTGCTTACCCTGAGCAGAGATTGCCGAGTGTGGCCTGTCAAGTGTTTCTAAAATTTTTACCTAACTTTCTGTACTTTACTTGTCATGATCTTCTGGCTCGCATTAATCAAAACCTAAATTTAAGGCTATATTAAGTATTAAGTGTCTTTAGGATTCTTATTTCAGATTTGTAAACTCTTACGTGGTTAAAAACCTAAATGTGAAACAGGTCGGGGGGTGAGGCTGTTGGGTATTAGAAAGCTTTCTCGCCCTGCACGCAGAAAGAGCGATGGTGTTTCGTGGCACGTGCAGGAGCTACCGGGAGTAGACGGGCTCCCTGGGGAACGCAGGATCTGCTGGCTGCAGGGTGCAAAGCTGCAGGGCGCAGGTCGTCCCCCCCCCGCATTCCCCGTCTCCTTGCAGCCCAACAGCACGTGCTGCTTCTGCAGGATCAAAGTCTTGAGCAAACCAGAATAACTTCAAATGCAGAAGCACTTTTCCAAATTGCAGCTGAGACAAAAATGAGCAGAGGGTCTGACTTTTGGAGCCAGGAGCCATTTATTTCCCTCACCAGCAGCATTTCAGTGGCTCCAAGGACATCCCCATCACTCTCCAGCAGAGGCAAAAGCTGCCGCATGGTCACGCACCCTTATTATACCAACAGAGTAATTAAGTAGATTATTAACAGTTATCCTATTTAAAAAGCAATTCTTACAGTGAAATGATTGACAGCCTGAGCAAATAGCAGTAGACTTCCATGGCTACGCTACTGGTACGTTACCTAGATGTTGGTCCTGAGCCACCAGAAGAGAGACGTGAGTGAAGTGAAGGACATAAGCACTGATGCTCACCGGAAAAGCTGCAGAATGAAACGCTGAAATTCCCAGAGATACCCCAAAAATGTGCACATGGAATTCCCAACCGTTTTAAATGGCTGTGGAAATCTAATCCCGCAGACATCTTGAGAACCTCCTTTCCCCACTTCCTTGCCTCTCCACATATAAATCTTTGTCTCTGGGTTTCTGGTGTGTGACTTATGATTTTTAAATGCTTATTTTGGCAATGCGCAGTGGTGGGATGTTTCAGCTTTGCCTGGAGGCTGGAGCAGGACTCTCTCCTTTGAGATTGGTTTAAATGTGAGGGACTTGGCCAAGAACTTCCTGGTAGAAATCGCTATTCTCCAAAGCAGGACTCTTAAGGAAAAAGCCAGGAGGCCAGTTTGGACATCTGTATGGTTTTTGACTGAGATAATTGTAAACCATGGGATAGTGTCCTGAGCAAGCAGCAAAGCAAACCACAGATGACCTGATTAGTTTTCTGCCATGGACATTTTATCTGTATGTTCAACACAGAGTGAAAGACCATTCTTCAAAGCCTCAAGCGTCTTTGGGGAAATCTTCTGTCATTAGTACCCATGGTGATGTCAGTCAAGCCATACCCCAGCTCCTGGGCAGAGAAATCCATACCCCGTTCCAGCCAGCCTCTTCCATAGCCGCGGGTGAGCCGCTTTCTGCAGACCGCTTGCAGCAGATACGATTATATTGCTGAGCATTCACTTGCTGCTGCGTGGCACTTCGAAAGCCTCTCTCTAACTCTTTCCTTCCTCAGGGGTAGGAAAGCTTCCTCCTTCTTCTTCTTATGGCATTCCTGGGCAGATCTGGGAGTCTTGTTGTCTTGGAGGGAGATCGGTTTTGTTAGTATTAAAATGCAAGTGTATCGAAACATTAATTCTGGTCATTATGAAGAATAAAGTGATGTAGTGAAGTATGAATACCGCATGTCTATTCAGTGCTTAGAGATCTGAGTTTGACTATAGCACAGGAGTTTTAATGTCTCTTAGGCACGGCAATATAACCCAAACCAACGTGGCGTGGTCAGACTGCAGCCAGGTTTGTGCATCGCATGGGTATGGAGATGGAAGGTTAGGCTCTTTGAGCACATCATGGGATGGCAACAGTTCCATTTAGCATTTATTCAGTTAAAATAGCTTTCTAAATTCCCAGCGATGCAATAGTGGGCTTATATTTAACATGGGCAGCATTTGCAACGTTTAAACGTTTTCAACATTCAGGATCTGAAAATGATTTGGGATTATTTTGCTCCCCTGACCTGTCCTGCTTTTCATCCGCAAACCATGACTGCAAGGAAGGACAAAGAGAAGGGAAAAGGATGGGCTTTATGGGCTGGTAGTCACGGTCTGCCTGGTCTTCTTCTAGCACGGACAGGTCCTTCCCCGGTTCGCTTTCTCTTGCAGTGTGTTATTTTGCTTTTTATCAGCACCAGCTTCACTTTTTCCTTTCTAGTTTGCCTTCATTGGCAGTTATTACCAAATATTCAGGTTGGTGCATTTAACAGCTTGTTGCACGATAGCAGCCTAGGGACACCGGCTTATTTCCAGCAGTTTTCAGCTTTAACTTTGCTCCCTTCACTAGTGCCTGTCCTCCATCGTGAGCCACAGCTTCTGAGGTCACCCACGTTTCCCATCCTAGGAAAAAGTTGGGCGAGAAATAAATGATAGACTCAAATTTCAGTGCCCTGTGAAAGTCACTTGGTTCAAACTCAGCTCCATAACCATAAGCCCATCTCCTTTGTGTATGAGGGCAGGCTAGAGTTTGGTGTGGCCCCAGGAAGATCCCATTCTGACGGGCGCCATGACAATAAACACGTTAATTAAATTAATTAATTTAAAGGGGCAAAGGTTCAGTGGGCGGGTGGTGCTTTTGTATTTCCAAACCAGTTAACTCAGCTCAAATTCAAACCTGACCAAGACAGATCTGCTTTGACTAGCAAAACCCAGCATACTGCAGAGACTTAGCCGTGCTCTTTGTACGAGCCCAGCCCCTGCCAAGCCTCGATGGCTGGGATGAGGCACGTCCTTAGGTTAACAGAAACCCAATAAGATATCAAATTAGTTGGGGCGCTCTGTTCTTTTTGAAATCATTGGGAGAATTGTGATGCGCCAGGGCGCAGGGTGCTATTCTTCCTATCTCTTAGCTCCATTGTGCAGGGGTGAACAAAGCCAAGAGGTGTAATTTAAAGGTGCTGTGACCTCCCATGAGCAGCTCTCCCCATTGTGCTGCCGGTTTTGTTTTCTGTATGTGTTTTTTTTTTTTTTTTCCTCCACTCAGATCTACTGATCATAAATATGCATGAATAAAAGAGCTAGGGGAGAGGAGAGGAGGGGGGAAGGGGGCTCATAACCAGCTTGGATAAAGTCCTTTTCTGAATTTTCCACTCTCAGCTTCCTGACGTCGAATGAAATAAGGGACCACACCGCCGGATTAGCTCAGCCGGAGTTCCTATTTCCAATTGTAAAAGCAGAACCCTGGCATCATAACAATCCTTATAATTATCACTTACAGAGGGGTCTTATCATATAACAGCTTCTTTTTATTCGGGATGGAGGGGGACCGAAGGGGGCTGGGGGAGATAATTCCAACCACAGGGGTTTGCGTCTTCATTCATCACTTTCCAAACAAGCCACTGGAAAATTGAAGTCCCTGAGCAATTTACAGATTACAGCTCTCTCCTGGTACAGGGACACGTGTGTGCACACACACACACACGCTCGCTCCAGACATCGGACATAAACCAGGTACACCTTGGGTGACCATCGGAAAGAAGAAGAAAAAAACCCAAACCCAACTCTCCCCGCCCTGCTTTTCTGCTCCAAACTCGGGCAGAAACGGACATAACCTTCCCTTTTAAGCCTAGCAACTCCAGCCCGGCCGCGCAGCTCCTCCTGGATTAATCTTTCTTTTTTTTGGCTCAGTGAATTGTGGTCAAGGCCATTGTAACGTGAGTGCTGCCGGGGCGCGGATTGGCTGGAGGAGGCTCAGAGAGGCCCCTTTTCACAGGGGACTAATTGCTTTAGACCACCAGTATTTGGGAGCTACAGATGTCTTCCTTAATTTGCCTAGAGAGCACAATCGGCCCCATCTGTTGCATTTTTTTCCCCCCTCTGTCTCTCAAGTCGCCTTCTTCCCCCTGTCTGCAAAGGCCTAAATTGAAAACTCATCAAAAAGTAATACAAGAGCAGTTTGGCTGGGAAGCTGCTGCCGAGGGGCTTTGCCTTTAATAAAGGCCCCCCTGCTACTTTTACACATGGGCTGGGGAGCAGAGAAAGGAGGAGGGGGAAAGCAGAAACAACCTCGAAAGGGGGGAAGCTAAAAACTAACAGCCAGATGGGATATTTGGAGGCAGGATAATTTGATGTGTCATGGCTGGAGGAGAACAAGGGGCAGCCCCTTGTTTTCTGTGTGTACACACAACAAAATAGATGACTTCTGGAGAGGGGAAAGGAGAGGAGCCGGGGGCCGGCCGGGGGCTGCCGGTCTCTGCATCTCGGTGTCGATGGCGGGGGGAGCGGTCACTGTCCTGTGGTCGAAGGCCTCCCTGGCGCACACCTCCGGGCACAGAGGGAGGTGGAGAGGGGTCAGAAGAAGGGAAGGGGGGAAGAGAAGAGATGAGCCTCTGCCCTTCTGCAGAGCTGGGAATTTGTCTTGGCCCGGGGTTGTCTCGGACCCTAGGTAGGGCTTGGATTGGGGATGCTGCTCTGCACCTACCCATACCCAAGAAATCAGAAGAGGGTGTTGCTTTCTCCTTGGTTTGACTCCAGAGCATGTAATGGAGCTGCATCACCAACATGCTCTTCCTCGTGCTGGCTCCAGGCCAGTGGCACCACTTTGTCTCAACCTCAGCCCTGGGCAGAAAGAGAGGACAAGCCCAAGAAATCTCTTAAATATTAATTGGGAAGATTGTGGGGGGAAAATATGCCTCATCTTTGTTCAAAATCCCCATCATGGCCCAGCCTCAGCATGCACAGCTGACAAGAGGGTCGTAAAAACCCACATTGTTTAACGCGGGTAGAAATGGCATCTCCTTATGGCAAATTTGGCGCTGGTGCTGTGCGGGGACGTGGTGAAGGCACCAGCCATCCCTGACCCGCTGTGTGTGCTTGGTCTGCACCCCTACAAAAACTCAGTGAATTCACAACCCGTCTGGGAGAGCATAAATGTTACCCCATCTCATGCAGCCCGCATTTGCTTGAGCCCACTTAAGAAGCCATGAGTAGGATGGGTATAAAAGTCTCCTAGTCCCAGCCTCATGGTGTAGCCACAGGGACATCTCCTTCCAACAGCGGCCGCCTGGGCTGGGCCAGCGCGAAGAAACAGCCCGTTTCAGCTCATCTGTGGTTTAGTTAACACTGGAGGGTTTTCCCTACTTCCTTCTCTTGCCTTAAAATAATCGTGTTTGGTGAAGTCAAAGGGATTGTGGTGGGCTGGTCATTTGCTCTCCTTTATGCTAAAAGAGAAGGCAAATCAAGTGATGGAGAAAGCCCCAAGCATCCTTCTGCCACCCAGCTGGTGCCTGTGCCGGCCGCCACGGTTCCTGCCTCTCCAGGGATGGCTGCTGCAGTGGCAGAAAACTTTTTGGTTGCCCACTGCAGAGGAAGGCAGGGAGCTGCCCATGCAGGCAGCACACCGTCCGGCAGCTGTTCAGGCAGCGCAAATGAGAGGTGCTTCGTTATCAGGCTCTGTCCCGAAACCTGAGCCCAGGTGCCAGCGCCGCGGCCATCAGCGCTTGATCGATCATTCCCATTTCCTGGCTGTCCATCAGGCATCTCTCCCTGAGTCCTCAGAAAGGTTTTGTTTAGACGTTCAGTTATGGAGAGAAAAAAAAAGGTCCATTTATCTTGAAGGACCCTTTCAGAACAATGCGAAAGAAATCGCTGCAGCCATTTAGTGCTACTGCTGGGGGTCCCGTGAGGACCGGTCTGTGGGCTTGGGACCTGCGGGACGGCGCTGGCATCTCCCACATCTGCTAAAGGAGAGCTTCCAGCTATTGCCACCATCAATTCCCCGCTTGCTTACACCATCGAGAGCTTCTTTTTAGCAGAGGTTTCCTAAAAAGTAGGGAAAACAGCGCTAGGCTTGCACCTCTCCCAGCTTTGTTGGAGGCACGGGACAAGATGCTTTCACTGCTGGATAGTGGGGTCCACAAGCGCACCCCACAGCCACGCAGCCCCCGGGCTGGGTAGAGCTGCAAGGGCACTAAAAAATGGTTTCTGCGTTTCGTGCTTGGCCACTCTGCTTAGGAGTGGGGAAATTCTCCCTCCTGGGGAATACCGAAGGTTTATCGGTCTCGGAGGGGCTAAATGAGGTCCCAGGTCCCCTCCAGTGCTGGGGAGTTTTTGGAGAAATACCCACCTCAAATAGCCTTATGCTGTCTTTGCTTTTTTCCTTATTATTTATTGCTTTGTTTATTACTTTTTGCCTTTCCTTGGGTATCCCTAGTTAAAAAACACGTAATTATTATTTCTCCCGAGGCAGGGGGGAGGAAAGTTTATTGAACTGGGAAGATCTCGAAAGCGCTGGTGGAGAACAAAGCCTGCAGAACTGGGGCTTCACGGTCCAGGCTGTGTCCCGGGAGCGCTCCGGTGACCTGCTCAGACGGAAAGCCCACAAGCACATCTCTCTGCTGGGGCCGCTTGCTTCCCAGGGCAGCCCTCTCCTTGGGGAGAAGGTGTGAATGGCTCCCTTGAATAAGTCACTGGATAGCCTTGGCCAGGCGCAGGCTGGCTGCTGCTTCCCGTAGGTCTCTGTCTCGCTGCTGAAAAACTGGATGCTCCGTTGTGACATTTATTTTTCCCCCGACAGACTTCAGAAAAGAAAACGGCTGATGGGGAACAGCGATGCTGCAGGCTGTGGGGAGTGAGCCGGGGCGATGGGCACCCGTCTTGGCTGCCTGTGTTTCCTGTAAGGGTTAAAATAAGGATCGGTGGCTGAAAACTTTTAGAAGAATACGACAATCAAAAAAGGGAGCTCTAGTTCTTGTTGTCGAGGCAGCCCAGAAACTGTTGAAGAGCCCACTGGAAAAGCCATTGAGCTTTTGTCCAATAACTCCTGTGATAATAATTAGCTCAGCCAAGGCAGATTTTAAAGGGGCTTTAAAATTCTTGTTCAGTGGCTTGAAAGAAAAAAGGCAACCAGAGGCTCCTCTCATCTGAACATCAATGTGAATCCCACAAAATCCCATTATTCCTCTTTTAGATCAGCAGTTTGATCAGTTCAGCCTTTTCCCTCCCCAAGGCAACAACTTTCCCCCTTTGTGCATGTTTTTCCCCTCGAGATCTGAGCGCCTCACTGTGCACACAGAGCCCGGTCCCCTTCTCCCCTGAACCCTTGCAAGTGGCAGCGACTTGCTGTCCCCACCGTGCCAGCAAGGGTGACAGAAGATGAACGGGTAGAGGAGAGAAGTCTGTTTGCAAGAGCACCTGCATTCAGCAGGCTATCTTTCTTAACTTAAGAAGAAAGAATTTGTTGCATTTCAAAGCCTGCTGATGCTCTCAGGCTTTGCTTTCAAGATGCCAGTGAAGCTTAAGCACCGAAGAGTTGGAGGCAAAAACCGTGATGGTCTAAAACTCACATCTTCATCCAGAGCTAGGTCTAGCTACAGCAGAAGGTAAAGTTCTCCTAAAAAATCAATGGTTTGGGTGATTTTTCTGAGTGAACCAGCCACACAGGAGTGGAAGAAGAGATGCTGACACCAGCCCAGATCTGTGAGCCCTGCTGTGCTTTGCCTCTGCTGGACACCTTCCACATGTCCCCCTTCCCAGGGTCACTGCCGTTTAGAGCAGCCCATGGGCAGCTCTAACTTGTGCTCGCCAGGATTAGGCAGGGAGCTCTGGCCACAGGAGTCCTCCACCCCTGTAGTCAGAGCGCTGGGGAAGCCAGCTCACCGGAACGTGTACCTGCTGGGAACATCCCAAGCCAGATGCTCTTATAACCAAGGACTGAGAGGGAGCTGCTGCTCTTTTTGTGCTCCCAGGGCAAGCTAAGGCACCTTTCTCAGGACAAATCTGTAAATCTGCAGAGATCCACAGCCACCAAAAGCTCTGTCAGCACAGCCAGGTGCTAAGGGGGATTTCAGCAAGATCTGATGGAAGGGAAGGGATGGGGAAAGGAGGCTGACCTCCAGCTGGGAGATGGAGGCACAACCCTTAGGTAGCTGGTTTTCCTCCTGGCTGAGTACCAGCTGAATACACCCAGCCCTTGAAGATTTTACACCAGGCCCTCCCTGCAGTTCGATACAGCTTTGGACAAGAGTAATAGAAGCAAAACAGGTCATGAAGCAGTTAGAGACACCTGCAACCGCGTGCCACCGTGCTGGGAAAGTTTTTCCAGGCTGGGAACTGGTGCTCCAGGTTCCCCGGTGTCTGTACAGCCTCAGCCAAGCCGCTGTCCTGCTCGCCAAGGAGGCTTCCCAGGTTTAATACCAACGCAAAGAACAACAGTTTGGAGCTGAGGAATAACCCCTCCAGCAGGGAATACAAACCCTCCCCCAGGCTGGAGCAGCTCGGATTGCAACGCCACAAGAAATGGCGGGTTCAAATACAAACAAACCCCATTTTCTCTGCAAAATTTTCTCTTTTGAGTGGACTAGAGGTAACACCGAGCTGAAAGCAAGTTTCGCTCGTAATGTATACTGATAAACTGCTTTGGAGTCTCATAATCTGTGCTGGGTTTTTTTTTTAATGGTAAGTAATAAAGGAGTCTAATAAACTGTTGGTTTTTTTAATGGCAATTTTTAAGCGGCTGGAGCAGAGATCAGGAGTTCAGCCTCTTCCCTTGTTCTGTTTGTGGTATATTTATCTTCATGAAGAGAATGGTAGCAGGGGGATTTATTTTTCTGAATGAATGTCTCTAAGCTCCCCGTACCTCCAGGGCTTATAGTAAGGTTGGATCCAATGACAGGAGAGTCAACATTATAAGCCCTTAGAGAGGGCTGAGTGCCTTGTAGATAGTCTCAAGTGGATGCGCTTTCAGCACGCCGTTACCCCGGCTTACATTAGTGGCTGAAGAGACTTTGTCTGTCCCTGATGCCCTCGGGTGACCCGCGACCCCTGCGACTTCGTTCCGCCGAGATCTGACGCTCGCGCGAGCCCCCGGCCGAGGAAATGGAGAGGCGCATTGTGCCGCGGAGAAAGAGCAACACAAACACGGGGTGTTCTCAAAGGAAACAAAAACCCAGTGGAAAAAAAAAAAACAAAAACCCTCCCCAAACTGGCAGCGAGGGGCAGCCGGGGAGAAAGCGCAGGCACATGCGCTGCCGGGCAAAGCCACCCCGGAAAATTGGCGGCTGGGGGGTTTCTGGAGCTCCCCGGGCTCCTTCTGCTGCGGGCTCTCTGCTGGCTTTAGGTTTGGCTGATCAAGCTGTGGGGGGTGGTGGTGATGGAAAGTGGGTTTCCCTGTGGGTTCTGCATTTCTAAATATAAAAAGAAAATAGGCTCGCTTTGCTTTTGGGGAGTGCTTCGTGAACGCGGTGGCAGAGATAGGGCGCGGAGATTACACGCTGCATCCGTATGTCCCAAAGGAAAAAAGCGGAGCTAACCCCTACTTGTGGCTCTGCAGAAAATGCCGAAACTTCATTCGGAGTTTCAAATGTCAAAAAAGGGGCTGGAGCAGCCCAAGCCCCTGCGCCGTGGAGAACGCCAAGCCCTGAGCTGACCCCCTGCCCAGGGTGTGCAATGCCCACGTGTGGGACAGACGGCCAGGCTGTCCCTGTCCCTGGGGCTGTCCCTGTCCCTGGGGCTGTCCCCGTCCCTGGGGCTGTCCCTGTCCCTGGGGCTGGCACCCTCGCTGGGGCAGGGGGTGGCAGTGGGAGCAGGTAGGATGGGGCAGGGGTCTGTAAGCCATCGGGGTCACTACCGCTGCTGTTCCGCGCAGGCAGCGACTCGCTTTGTACAGCTCTTCATGCCCGAGAGAGGCCACCCGGTCCCAAGCAGTGGCTCCCTGCGGGGAGGGGTGCTTGTGCGAACAGCCACGTCCCCCCTAAGGGAGCTTTGGTCTGGTTTGGGGGGTTGAGGGTCACCACCCTGCCTGGTCGTGCCTGGCCCCAAACCCGTGCCCAGCTGCTGCCATCAGCCTAACCAAGACAGTGACATCTTCATACAGCCTCCGGCCGCTGCGCCGAGAGCCCCAAAGGGTGTGAGAGCTGCCAGAAATCACAAGCCGGCAGCGACAGCATCATGTTCCCATCTCCTCCCTTGGAACCTGGGCTTCCCCCGCCTGCGTCCTCCATCCCCACTTGGCTTCAGGCCTTGCAGTCTGGCTTCGCACATCCCGCACTTCTGCAGCACCTCTGGGAGGGCACAGGACATGTCCTCCCTCTTGAAAGAGGTGCTGCGGTGGGGTGGGTGCAGCCGTGGTAGCGACCGGGGCAGGGATGGGGAGGAGGTGACAGCGCAACGTCGTCTTCCCCATCACCTCGGAGAGGTGAGACGTGCCCCAGCCCAGCCCACCCAGCGCATCCAAGCCCGGTCCGCGCATGGGGGCATTTTCCAGATGCCAGTGTGTGTTTAAAGGCTAAAAAGATGAGCGGAAAAGCGCATGTCATGGGTGCCTGAGCTAGCGGGAGAATTTCACTGGCACGGAGGAGCGCATTGTCCCCAGAGCGGCCGAGTGGATTTGCATGCTTAATTCCAGCTCAGCATTTTTGGAGGAGTAACCTGATAAAATCTTCAACCTGCTGATAGCATAACCTTAATCGGGGGTCCCTCGTAAAAAACCCATGGGACTTCCAGCTCCAAAGGTGCAGCCCGCTGCCAGGGGAGCCGATCACGGGTCGCGGCCGGGCTGGGTCCGTGCCCAGGGGAAAGAGCAGCGCAGCCCCTCTGCGGCCCAGCACAGACGGAGGAGAAGATGACTTTTATCCCATTGTTTTTCCCTGTGATTAATCCATCTAAAGTGCTCCTCTGAGCGTAGCCAAGGGCAATGTAAGAAGCCGTTTGAGCTTTGTGGGGCGCTTTTTTTCCTTCCCCCCCNGGGCCCCTTTTTTCCCTCCCCCCCCCCCCCTTTCCAAGTGTGCTTTACAAACATCCTCTCCGCTCGCCCTCTGTATTTGCCAAACCGTCTCCTTCTGCCCATGGCTCCTGATGAAGTCCTTGCCGAGCTCCTTGTCCACCTCCAGTCTTTTCAGCACGTATTCAAATTAACCCTTTTGTCCCATTCACACCCCCTTTCTTTGGCGGATATTGTGGCTTTGCCAGCAGCGATCCAGCAGCGGCTATTCTAATGTAATTGCATTCTGGCAATGCCTTGAGAACCTGATCAAGATCATCCCGCAAGTTTAATCCCTCCAAATTACAAAATGTTTACTATCAATCACCTTTATGCAGCTTTATTTCGTGGGCTTTCTTCAAGGAGGGAGCGGGACGTGTGTGTTGCCAGAGATGCCCCTTCCCGTCTCCAGCTGATCACCTCAATGGGACCAGAGTCAAATGGTCAAGGCCATATGCGTATGAAAGCCCGGCCTGCGCTGCCAGCTATTCTCTCTAGCTCTGCATGGATTTCACACTTTCAATCCTGTTAGGGTGCCTACCATTTACCTTAGGGTTGATTTTTTTTTTTTCTCCCCCATTTCTACGTCCTGTGTCATCTGGATTTAATCTAGTTAGCAGATTTTATGCCTAAAATTGCATTGTTAAAGGGAATTGTTTAAATAGGGACGGACGGAGAACCCTGAAACCCTTGAAAACCGGGGTGTCCCCCCGCCCAGCGCCGGCCGCACATACCTCGACTGCTGCGGCCCTTGGCTTGGTGCGAGGGGCTTGGAGGTGGCTTTGCTTTCTTGAAAGCATCCATTGCTATTTTCAGAAGCACAAACAGATGCAAATGTCTCTGCAAACATTGCACAATGAGATGCAGGGAGAGGACAGCCTTTCAAAATCTCTGAATAGCCCTTCAAAGCAAGTCTAATTAGGGTAAGTAGAGGTAATAGGCCCACTTGCGTTTTTTACACTGGCATTTTTCCCCCCTCAAAGCCTGCAAGGCTCTTTTTCCCCTATGGCTGGGGGGGGTTAGACACCCTCACTCGTTTGTTTGGGCGAACAAATGTAGGGATGGAAAGAAGGGGGGAAGGTAGAAGTTGGGGGGGGGGGGGAAAAATCAATCATTTGAAAAGTCTCCTCTGTTAGTTGTTGGGGTTTTTTGGGTTGGTTTTTTTTTGTGTTTTTTTTTTTTTTGTGTGTGTGGCTTTTCCTGGTGAGATAGATAGCGGCAGAGACAGCAGCATCCCGGCTGGGGCCGGGGTGTGGGGCAGGCACCAAAGCAGAGGCTGCAGCTCGTGTCATGTGGAACTTCAGTAAGTGAAAAAGAAAAGCAGAAGGTATGGGCTGAATACTTGGGTAAATCAGTAATAGAGCTAAAGGGCATATGCCTGTAGGGAATATGTTGGCATAAAAGAGCTTTAAGAGGGGCCATTCATACTGACAAAGGGAGATTTGAATTGCTGCCTTCACAATAGCATGAAAGGATGGGCTTGGGGTGTTCTGAAACAAAGTGGAAATCATACTGCCCTGAACGGCTCTAATAAGCTTTTAACTATTTTACATTATGGCATTACCTCTTTTTTTTTTTTTTTTCCCCCTCCTTCTTCTTGTGAGCCGAGTGCCAGGCCCACTTAAAAGTGTGATTTATACTTTTTTGCTTCATGGTAACTTTGGAGGAAAATAGATGGGGACTCAAAGGCAGTAATTCAGCTTTTTCAAGACGAGGAGGGGGAAATGCCATCATTTCTGAACGTCCCAGCAAGCACGCCCGTGCGCCAAGCTCCCCGACCCCAGCCGGCAGCACCCTCGCCGCCTCGCACAGGCCTGGCCCGGGGATGCCAGCTCCTTGCACCAACCACCCATCCCACATCTCCCGTTGAATTGTGCCGGTTCGCAGCCCTGCAGTCAGGCAGATATCGCCGTTCGCTGCCGCTTGGGTTACTTCACCGTGCAACTCAGGTGGGCTTCGGCGTGCGCGCTCCAAAAAACGCAGAAATTGCTTGGCGAAGCCCCCCCCCCCCCCCCC
>VZTL01022113.1:0-26114 GCA_013400535.1 Scopus umbretta
AACCTTAATGATTCTATTCTAATTAAATTTCAACCTTTGCACATAGTGTCTTACTCTATTTTGTCTTCTAAAGTGGAGTGTCCATCATGCTCCTTATATTGCTTGCTTACAGCTTGTGATCAACTTAACCTGTAAATGTTTCTTTGGCAAACTCTAGAAGCTAAACTGATTATTCTTTGTGAGTCTGTCATTACCAGGCATGCCTTACAATCCTTTAGTCGTTCTTTTGCTCCTCACAGACTACCTCATTTTATCAATATCTTCCTGGAAGTTAAGATGGTCATACAAGGATAAGGCTAAAGTGGAGTCTGTGAAGCAGAACCTCTTCAGAATGAACTGAACGTAATGGGAAAATATCCATTGCAAGGGTTTGACTACAGTGTGTGACACATATGATATAGTCACATCCTTGATTGTTTGTCATTTCCATTATTTTCCTTCAATGCACATATTCTTTTGCATTGAGACCAAAGAAAGCACTTAAGTAGCGTGCATATATTCTGATAATAAATATTTTTCTTACTAAAGGAGATATAAATTAAGCCTAGTCTATTCTGCTTCAGTTAAATTCTGTTAAAGGTACTTGAGTCATAATTTTTTTCATCATTGTATTAGCAGCAGATAAAGTTGAAAAATAGGAAACTGAACATATGTTCCTCTGCTGTTCTGATCACAGACAGACTTTGTAAAATCACATCAGACAAAATCAACATGTAATCAAGCAACCACAGTGACAGCTTTATGCAAAGTTTTTGGAAAAGGCAACTTTCATTTGTTGCTAATTTAGCTTGGAAGCAAATTTTCTCCTACAGCAATGGCTTACCTGCTGACATTTGAATAATGCAATCTCAGAATTTGTTTCTGTTCTACATCATACTTCTGTAGCGTATATAAATGATTTCCATCAGCTTTTAAAATCAAAATTTTCACCTGAAGTAAATCAGGATATGTCTATTATAATCAGTGTTGTTCTGATTTACATCAGCTGGCCCTAAATATAGCAGGCATGCTCTAGCCTTTTATTTTCATGCAGAACTCCTCTGTTGAATTAAATGGACACTTCTGCTAAAAAAAAAAAAAAAAAATCAATGGCACAGCAGACCTCACTGACATTATTTTAAAACACAAATGATTTTTAGTTCCAAATCTATATAATCAGAATAGATTTCCTTTGCATTTTTTCCCACTTACTCATAGCATTAGTGATGCTGTATTTACAGCAATGCATTGGAGTGCATCTCCAGCTCCATTTGCAAGAGTTAAAATGGAAGTTTGGTTGCTTAATAGAAGGACATGGTAAAAGCACAGTTATGATAGAATTGCTAACGGTTTTTCAGGTGTGCTGCAATATATTAACATATATTCAAACACAACTTTAGGCTAGGTTCTTTTCAGTTATACTTAGCAAACAGTAGAATAGCTATGTATCCACATACACTGCGCTTCTTTTGAAAATTCAGATTCGTGCAGGTGTGATGTAGTCTGTATGGGACAGAAGATGATTTATCCTTTGCAAAATTGCTTTATTTAAAATAAAAATGTATATTAAGAAACAAATTGTTTTCTGTTAATTGGCCTTACATGTGGCATTCAGTGGACCACTGATAAAATCCTAGCCTTTTAGAGGTGATCACTGTGTCCCTTTTAAGAAAACCATTTTCTAAAATATCCATTGACACAGTTCTTAGCATGTGGAACTGCTCTGAGTCCATTGAATTTACAGCTGACAACCTGCTCCAGGTATTGAATATATGACCAAGATTAAATAAGGCAGCTGGTGATGATTTTCTTATCAAGTGGATTGTTTTGATTAATTAATCTAAAATAAATAGGATCAACTAATATTATGTGCCATTTATTAGGAAAAAACAGGTAGGACTTAATCTTTTGAGGACAGTTCTGAAATCCTGTGTAAACTTCCTCATAAACCTATGAGGTGAATTAAGTTAAACTTACACTGATTTATTTGAGCTGTATATGTTAAAGGATCTTCCAGACTTCTCACTGGGAGTGCTTTTACTTAATACCATGCAGAAACACACAGATTTCAAGAATTTAATAGAAAGATGACCTTGACCTTAGTTTTGGATGTTTAGCTGAAGGTCCAGCAAGACTGAGTTTCTTCCTGGTCAAATACAGTTTCCACTTGAATGTACTTGAGGTTTGCATCAAACTTCTGAGGACTTCTGAAGAAATACTCAGGTATATGGGAACAACATAAACATGAACAATTTAATTGCTTCTTGAAAACATGTATTTCTCTCTAGAAAAATATATGTTTCATCTACTGCAAATCAAGTGATTTTGACTTTGATTCTTTGAGGTTCTCCTCCTGCACATATTTTGACAAATAAAAGCTGCAAATACAGACTGCAGAGAATAGTTGCACATAAAACCTGCCAATTTTTCATTTTCAGTCAGGTTACACTTACATGAAAGTTAATATATTACAAGTTGATGCCCTCAATTCTCTTGCATTCTGATAATTCACTTCTTTTGAATTGAGAAGAAATTATATTTAAGAGCATAAAAAGAGCCAGGTCTTTTTGTAAATCATAGGCCAATTAGGAAACTTTTAAACAGATAATTCAGTCTATGAACCTGTCCTTTCCCCATTTTCAAATGAGCCCTACAATAGTTTAAAACACAAACCAGGCGTTTTGAAAAAAACATTTATTTTTGCTAGGATTACACAATCAAAGCCAGCGAGAGAAAACCACTTAAAATAGGCACAACTTGTGCATGGTATTAAGGCTAATTTAATTTCCACTCCCTGTGAAATGGTGTATTTCTAGAATATCATAACAAAATCAGGAAAAGATGCCATGTTCTGCAAACTTATTCTAGTTTCTAAATACCTAAAATGATATTTATACAGTGACAATATTTCACTGGCTTATGTTTATTAAAAAAAAACAAAAACATGTTCATATCCTTATCTTTTGGCTAGTATCTTATTAGTTGAAGGCAGCAATATGGCAATATCCATTAACTATATCTCACATACACGTATTTCAATGTAAACACAAAATTCCAAACTACATATTTGCCATTTGCTGTTCCCAGATTCACTCACCTAATGCATTGTCTGTATCACAGAACACATTCTGGAATTAAGTGGTACAAGGGAAACGCAGCACAATAGAAATTACAGGTTATTGTAATTTAAATATACTCACTGGTGAATGAATTTTAAGTGTCAGTCATTTGGCTAGTAACAGCAGGAGAGAAAACTTTAAAAGGAGCTGAGAAAAGGAAATTTTTAAAAAAGATTTGGGGTAGAGGGAAAGAGTGCCTAATGCAAGAGAGAGGAAAAGCGGTACATGATAAGAGTAGCTCCAACTGTGGGGAAACAAGGCTTTGGAACAACCATCTTTGGAAGGGGTCAGAGAGAGACAACAGGAGACTGCCAGGAGAAAGCTAGAAAAGAACAAAGGCTACGTCCATCGGATGAGATGTATATCCATTACAATATGTAGGGGCACAAGAAAAATCTGTATGAATCCTGAATTAGATGAGGCAAGAATATTGCTGTATTATGTCCAAAGGTACTTATGGAGCTTAAAGATGACTATGTTTTTTCACCTTCTTCTGGCTATTCTGTCATCTGGACAGTCTTTGCTGGAGCACCAGAACCAATTAGGAAAATGGGATCAACCAGAAGAAACAATAGACCAGAGTGTAATTTCTTTTTTTCCCCGCTTCAAAATAAGCCAGAGCAATGCATTGTGCTAAATAATAGCAAAGTAATACTCGCCCTCTCTACAGAATGTTCTACTACTAGGCTTAGGTTACTGGTTATGGGAGATACAGCAGAAAAAGTGGTAACACAAAATTAGAGCTACATAAGCCAACAGTTTTGTGAGGTTTTCAGTATTTGAGATGCATTTTGACATCTGCCAGATAGGAGACAGTGACTGAAAGCATCTTGTGAGCTGATGTTTGTTTTGCTACTTATTAGTTCTCAGATTCACAAATTAATAGTTTCTAGGTGAGGGAGCTCTCTTGGGAAATTCAGGTGGGGCAATTGGATGAAAAAGGCACAAGTGCTAGTTGAAACACCATTTACTAGAGGTGAATGCCAGAAGATATTGCTGTACTTCCAGAAAATAGCATTTACTACGGTCTCAGAACAAGGCTGTTCCTAGGTGCATTGGCAGGGAATCAGTTTGAATACGGCCTCGCTGATAACACACATAGGGTCTATACAGTTTCCTTTAAGCCTCATATGAAATACTTTGGGTGCTTCAAAGCCTTATTTTGTATCGCACAACTGCCCAGAGTTAAAAAGCAGCCCAATAACTGGCTGTTATGGCTGCTACAAAATATAGTCTTAACAGTGCTGACACCTATGTTGCGCTCAGTATCCTCTTGTGTGTCTTTGTATATGTATTTTCATTCTGCTTTAATCATGGAGCCTTAGAGAGGAATTGTTAGTCTAATCAGCTCTATATACTTGTACAGTCTGATTAATGCCTACCAGGGCAGGTTGTTTGTGTTATAGTAAAGATCTGCATGCTCTGGTCTCAGTTGTGGTGTTTTTAGTGTTCCCTGGCTGGTGATAAAAGGGCCACTGCTGAACAGCTGCATTAACCATTGTTCCTCATTAATGCTGCTTCAGCTTGCTGTGATGGAGTTGCAGCGAACTGTTGCCATGGCTGGGCCTTCCTTCAGGGTTGCAGGAAGGTCTGGAAGTTGTGATGGGTCCTCAGCTATGGAGAGGCTGTGTTAAACATAGGTAATGGATGTTGAAGATACAACTTAACTATAGGCAACAATTTTCCTAATATGTTCTTGACTAGATTGCAGTAATGCGTTCCTCTTGTGTATCTTTTGATGTTGTAACCACTTCCATGTGTAATTTGTAAAACCAGGTGTTGGTTTTCTTCTGCGTTTATGCGGATTGGGGAATGTCCTGTTTGGTTGCACAAAGCATTAAGGAAATTGATGTTGAAGTTGAAGATGTTGAAGGAATTGATAATTGAAGTTCTTGATGAAACTTTTAACTCGACAAACTGGCCAGTAGTGGTGATACCTAGCACTCTGTTTCATGCTGGCTGTCAGAAGGGGTTTGTCTGTTGACAGCAGTAGTCATTCCACTCATCACACCAGTAGGTGTCCTCTTACCCCAGTTCCCATTACCCCTATAGAGCTCCAAAGGACAAGTCCCTGCAGCAGTCTGCTCCTGACCTCTGGGTCATCCTGTACCCTGCTACCTTTGCCGAGGAGCTTTCTGCCTTTGGATAACATGAGTCCCCAAAGAATGGCAGTGAGAGTAAAGTAAGAGCTGCTTCTTGGTGGATGCTCCTTGATGAAAGGTTAGCAAGGTTATTCTGCAGTTACCTTGGAAACTATACCTGATGTATAGCTCTTTTTGTGGGAAGGTACAGGTAAAGGCCATGGTAACATCAAAGTGTTTCGAAAGTATGACCAGAAAATGAGCAAAGCCTTTGAAGCTTTTGTATTGCTTTTGCTTTCTTTGTTTCAAACCTGTATGGTTAAATGATACAGCTGCTGTGTAAAATTTATGGGAAAAGTATAATATTAGGCAGCACAGAATCCATGCTAATAGGCTGTTTTTTAAGGAAATCACTGTCAACTGCAATGCTTGCATCACTGTGTAGATCAGGTGTTAGTCAGGCTTGAAGCGAGAGGTAAGAATGTTTCCTGATGTATAATGTATCTTTTGTCATTTGATTCCTAACCTAACTGTGGATGTAAAATCGTTTCTTCATTGGAAAAAAAGCTATTAATCTGGGCTGTTTTATACCATGTCCATTATTTAGGACCTTATAGGGAGAGCAGATCAGAGAACATTCTTAACGGACCTTTGTGAATCATCTTGGAGGGTGGGTCTGTACAGAATCTCTTGTACCTATATTATGCCTTCAGTTTTAAAAGGTCCTCAACTATCTGGCACATGTATAAGCAATTACCAGGATTTCAAAGGTTAACTGCCTCGATATACTGTCTAGTAGAAGAAATACTTTGCCTCAGCAAGTGTTGTAGTTCAGGCATATCCCAGTTTAAATATCTCTAAAACATTGAGCTAGCTGTATTTTGCTTAATACAAATGTGGGAGGCTTTAAAGACTGGCCGCTGGAGCAATCTCATTTTAATAGAATACCTTTAATTCTCTTTCTGCTTAGCACTGTCTGTTTTAGGATTGCAGCCCTGGGAACTGTACTTAGTGAAATACTAAATGGGGTAATGGCTGCATTCAGGTACTACCATATCAATTCCAGCAATTTTTTTTTTTTTTTTTTTTTTTTTTTACTACAGGGTGGGGTTTGTTTGGGGTTCTCGAGCATTTCAAGTCATTTACATGTTAACTTTTGCAGAACTTCTCCCAATTTGTGGACTAAGTTGCAGAGCTGATGCTGTACTTCGATGTATCTGTGCAATGCAGTCTTTTTCTTTTAAATTACTTGTGGTGTTTTCTTTTAATTTGGTTCTACTCCAGAGATTTTATAGACTTGCATGGCATGTGCTTACTTTCTGTGCCAGAATCTAAGGGGGTTTAATGAGTTTGTTTGGAATAGTTGTTCTGGAACCCAAAATGAAAGATGGTTCAAGTCCAAGAAGTACCTCAAAACTTTGTCCCTTGGCACTGTCTAGTAGCCAAGAGTTAGAAGACTGTCACAATGCTACATACAGCTTCTTAAAACACTAATTGTTCTGCTCCTTAACACCAAGATTTACTGTAAATACTTCTTTTTTCCCTTCTGGATGCTCATATGTTTATAAATCTGCTTTCTAATTTATTTATATCAAAGTTGCTCTTGGAATGGGGGCAAAAAAATAAAATAAAATCCACCCAAAACCAAAACCCAAAGTATCTTGAAAGGAAATCTACCTTGGAATTAAATTTAGTTGTTTGCATTACTTTTAAGGTTTCTTAAATAAGTAGTAAAAAGTTGAGAAGATATGCCTTCATGAACTGATATACCATTGTATCAGTTCTTTAGACTAAGCTAGAGAAATAATGTTTTCTGTTACTGTAAACCTTGTGGTTATTAATACAAGAAGACCAGCCTTTTTATGATTACAGAGTTTCTTGCACTGAGAAAATGACCTACTTCTTTATATTGAAATGTAAAATAATTCTAAGGCTTGAAAAAAGGAAAAGTCTGGGCTGATAGAGTCAATTTTCCTTGACAAAACGAAGCGTTCATGGAGAGAAACAGTGATGGAAATCATATGGGTTTGGTTTTGTTTGTGGGGTCTTTTTCGTTTTGATTTTTAGTCTTCCATAGGTGTAAAGACCTTAAGTTAATGGAAAATGCTAGGTAGGAATCTGTGGGGAGTACAGTTCCACCTGCTGTTCTCTTGCTGTTGCACCTCTGTCTCCAGTCTGAATCAGTAAGACCCACCATATCTTTGCTTTCAGTCCTCTTGTTGAGATGGTTCAGCTGCGTTGTCCCTTTGATTTAAAACAAGAAAACAAACCCACTTTCTCTTCTATTTCAGGTCACTCTATATATTTACTGTTGTTCTGGTTTCAGCTTAATTCAGAGTTCATTTTCTTCCTAGCAGCTGGCACAGTGCTGTGGTTTGGGTTTAGGATGAGAACAATGCTGANGACAAGGGCTTTGGTAGAAGGCAGTAGAATTATGAGCTAATGTAAATAATGGGGGGGGGAGGAATCTTTTAAATGTGTGTCTTGCTGCCTGTTTCATGAAAGAAGTATGTTTTAAATTGTGTGTGATAGTGACTAACTTGGTCAAAGCTGACAACTAAATTTTCCAAGAGAAAACCGTACTTTTAGCTTCATGTAACAGTACCTTCAAGAGGCACAGTTAGAGGCTCTTTCAGCTTTTCTGGGTCAGGTCTAGGGAAATACTGACTCTTGCCAAACTTTTAGGGGACTTGCCCAAGTACAAGACAGCCTTACGCTAATGTGTCAACAGATAGTCAAAAAGCTACTGACTGAGCAAAAGTTCATTTGGTCAGGTGTATCTAGCAGATGAAAGCACAGGGTGGTGAAAAGTCTTTGATCTGCGTGTGCAGGTACAACTAGGTAGTAGTGTGCAGAAGTGAACACACGAGGAACTGGCAAATGAAATCAGTCAACTTATGTAATGTTGAAGTTGATTAAGATTTTGGTCTCTTCCTGCACGCATATTTTGATTACTGTACTAAAGGGTTATGCTTTTGTTAGTGAATCCAAAGTGGAGCCCAGTAACAAAGCCAATGGGAGGAGTCCAGTGATGAAATGGCAGAGAAACAGGCCATTATATGTTTATAGTTCTCTTTCAAAGGTGAGTTAGTCACCAAGGTGACCATTTTCTAAAACTAATAAGGTGCTAAAAAATGCACAAAACCGTACATTTATGATCTTCCTCACTATCCCCTCCCTTTATTTGGCAGCATCTTCTAGTCAGTGCACTTTAAACTTAAATATCTACAGCAAAAATAATAATGCTAATAAAGGGACTCGTTAGTAGTTATGTGCTTGTTTATAGACATTTTGTACTATTTTTTTCAGAAGAACGTTGACATTTTATGCTCTTCTGTAGCAATGTTTTTTATGGAATAATTGCTTGGGGCAGAATGAAATTAACTGTTCAAATATTTGACTTTGTTGTCTTGCTCTACTTTATAACGCACGGCCTTGCATTCTTTCCCATCAAGAACTCCTAGAAGGCAGAATTGTTCTTCATCCAAGACTAAAAGTTGGATGGAGGGATTTCTTTTCCTAGTTGTATCTTTTTGTAGGCTAGAGGAGTAGAGGAGCTGATAATCCTAACCTTCATGTCCTTGATGTTAAGAGAAGGATTTGCTTTACAAAGGACAGGAGGATTTGACCCTAAGGTTATTTCTCAAGGGATAAAAATTTATTTTATTTCCTATTCTTTCTCCTAATAGCTGCTATTACTTCAAAACTATCATGCTATTTTGTAGTCTATAAAAAAGGCCAAAAAGGCCCCTTTTCTGCAAATTGTGTAAATTGAAGGTAGCAGCAAAATAGAAGTTTTCAAAACCCTCTGCTCCCAGAGTATGGTAGTGATTCACCCAAATACATGCAAATAAGAGCCAAATACCTCCCCTTGATATGTGGGGAGAGCCTTGAAATCGTTGCTATACTTTGTAAAGCAAGGTTTTAAATTATTATTTTTTTTTTTCCTACTATGTTTGCAAAGTGGCTGAGTTAATAAAACAATGGGACGACGTAGCATGTTGTGACAGCCGGAGGTCCCCTCCTGTTTTCATCTCCAGCCAACTCCTCTCTCTGTGGAAGTGGTGCAGTGCTACGCGTGTATTGTCAGAGATTTCTGTCCCTTGCTGGAGCTGTCTAAGCCGGAGGGAGAAGCTGACAGTCCTGCTAGGTGAACTGTATGCAGTTAAAGTTGAAAGTGGGGGAACGGGAGTGTGAATGCTGAACATGCATCGAGATGTAAGGGAATTAAACCTTGAGAGACTGTGCCAAAATCCGTTTAGGGCCCATAGCTGGTTCTTGGTACTGAGGAGGGCTTGTGAGTGCTCAAGCCTGATATTACAGTTCCTTATGAGCTTCTTGTCTTATTCCTTTGACTTAGTTTCTGTTTTCATAATCCTTAAGTTTCTCTCTTCTCCCTCCGTTTTGCCTAAAGTGACTCCCAAAGTTCTGTTTTGTTGTCCTGTGCATTTAAACTCTTATTCACAGTGTATAAGGAAAAGGAGGAAAGTTATAATGTCGTCTTAGACATTTTTGAAAACTCTGCATTGAATAATTTCTTGTTCAGTTGTGATAATACTTCAAGGGGAAAGTGGCCCTGGTGTTACTCAGAAATTTCACATATGTGTGATCTCAATAGTAGCAGAATTGGTGAAATGATGCTATAGCAATATAATGTGTTGGTAACACATAAAATGTCATTTCTGAACTTGTACTTTGTTTCTTAGCTTGTGGTGAACTTGGGATATGGTATGCAGTGCTGTATAAAACTTTGTGTGCCCTGTCCCTCACTGGATAAGATTTATACCTCAAAAGTCTCCTTTGTTTTCCACTCATTGCTATTTGCCAAGACAACCCCTCCCCTTTACACAAAATTCTCTATCAGAATGAAAACAAGCATGGCAGATCGCAGTGACCGAAGCAGCCTTCAGTAGCCTTCCTTTCATGTCTCGGAGGGCTGGAGGAGTGGAAAAGCCCATGAATTCACTTTCAACCATTCCTTGAAGGATGGTCAGTGGAAAAGCTTCCTGACCAGGCTGATCCATTTTGTACATATTGAAGTGCTGCTGCTTCAGTCCCACTGGAGGTATTTTGATGAGAGCTTTCCTTTTCTCTCCTCCTTTGCAAGGATTGCCTCTTTCTGGAGGAACGATGGGTGACTTGCTGACTGTATGGAGCATTAGGAGTGTTTTGTCGAATGCTCCATGACAAATAAATCTCTCGGACTTTTCAGCACAGTTATCGAGACACTTAGCTCTATTCCATGTGTGGCAAGCTGTTTTTGAATTCTGCTGTAATAATATAATGCACACTGCTGCTGCTGAGACCAAAATCATGTTGCTTTTAGGGAGTATTTTCTTACAGCTACCGACCACGATCCTTCAGTCAGTTTACTAGGTACGAGGAACACTTAATAAAACAAGTATTAGCTGATAAAGTTTAAACTATCAGAGAAGAACAGTCAGCAAGGAAAGAACAGTGTTAAAGGTGGACTATAATGTGCTACTCAATAATATAGCAAGGAGACTTTATTAAATACAAGTTCAAGTTAACAACACTGTGTTGAAAGCAGCTGTCAAGTTTATAGAAAATACAGTCATGAAGTGATCATTTACACTTTTCTGAATGCATAACTTACAGAAAAGCTCACAATGGAAGAGCACAATAACTAATTGACAGCTCAGAGGTTGGGATTTTTTGTTTTGCTTAACTTTTGCAGAATCTGTGATAAAAGTGCATAAGTGTTTGCTTTTTCTTTTGTGATCTGAGATAGAAATTAAGACAAGATATTTGTTTCCCTAGTTGTCATTAATTAGGTGGATTTGTGTGAATCTTTTTACCTGGTGCTTAACATCTGAATTGGGTCTGTTTCCTAGGTTTTAGTGACATCTGATCAATTGTTGAAAGTGTTACATAAATGTAGCAATCTGGTGTGTTTTTAACTCCCCAAATTAATAGTTACAGCAGTGTTCTTGGAAGACAAATATCTTTAAGCCTTACCTGAAGTCCTAGTTGCTTGCATGCTATGCTACCATTAAACTAGGGAAAAGAAGGCCTCTTTTTGTTCCAAACAAAAGGGCCCAGGTTTTCAGAATTCCACACCTTCCCAAGTGCATGCAGTTCTCAAAAGTACACAAGTAACTATGGTAAGTAAATGCACAGATGATCTATTAAGTATGCAAATATACATCTACCTGTGACTGAGGGGAGTGCATGCAGAACTGCTTCAGTATTACTTAATTATATTAGGACTTTACACGAGATCTTATCAGTTGGCTCAAGTTTTTCCAGTGAGTGCCAGAGGAAACGTGGAGGACGTGTTTTGTAAATGTGTTCAGCCTTGGGAAAGGTAGCAATCACTTCTTGCAATTGGTAATCAGAGCACATAATGTGACTTATATTTATGCATTCAGACACTGGTCACTGGGTTAGAATCATGGAGAACCAGACAAGAAAGATGTGACTGTCAGTCTTTCTGACTACAGATTCATGGGAACATCACAAACTCTTCACTCAAAATTCATTAAATATTTAATAAGCATGGGGAAAAGTTTCAAGTGGAGCCTACATTGTTAATATTTATTATAAAGGAAGATATTTTCAGAAATGCTCTGCATTTGGTATCATCTCTATTAAATATTTGTTTTTTCTGCAAAATTATATGAGATCACATAATTACTCAGTGGCAGAACATAGAATAACTAGTGTAAGCTAGCTTGAAAAACTGTACATCTGAATGTTTATGCAGAAGAGATTTCAGAGTGATCCAAATACAGGAAGGTGGAAAAATGTTTCAGAAACTTCTTGTGATTATTGGTATTCATAATTGGTTAAGTGGTTTACATATTATTTTAGAAGTGTGCTCAATGGTCCACCAATGAGACTTCAACCTAAAATTTCCAACAAATTTTTAAAAGAGCATAGTTCAAAATCATATTCTTTTAATATTGACCGGGTCTTTTGGTCTTTTCTAAAAGACTACTCAGCTAAATAAAGTGAGCAGAATCTGACCAGCAAAGCACATCTTAATAACATTCCTTCAGTGTTCTCCACAGATGCAGATCCTGATGTTATGCACAAAGCCTTGCCACAATCAAGTGCGCAATGTAGGTGGGATGTATTGTCAAGCTGGGATGGCTGCTGACAGTGCAGTGTCTGTATCAATTTTTCACCTTTAAATCACAAAGCGTTTTTACACAAACACTGAATGAAGTGGAGTTCCTTCATTTGAAGGAAGTATTTATGTGTAGTTGTAAGCACCTGTTAATGGGAAAAATATGCTTACTGGCGGTAGGACTGCAGCTGCTTGCATAGCAGCCACTTGTTTTGAATGAGCAAGCTGCAATAATGAGCGAGAAATTCCAGTTTCACTAATTCACTGGGTTAATCTGAGAGAATTTCACCTCTGAAGCCATAATCTGGGTGCCCAGAACTAGCGAGTGATACTGAAAATCTGGAATGAGAGAGCTTCCCTGTAATCTCTGCATGAAAGTATCTGGATCTAACATCTTTGCAGATGTTCTTGTGAATGTGGGTACAGTTCCTGGGATCTTACTTTTACCAATTCATATAATACTCCCTGTGACATAGCAGAAAGCGTATTACATAATTTAGAAGTAGGTTGGGTCCTATTAAATTAAATGTGTGGAACTGCAAAACCAAACATGATAAACTCTGATTTTGAGTTTCCCCAGTTTTACTACTAATGCCTTTAGTATCACATCAAATACTTAAATGGACACAGCTGAAGTGCCCCTCATTTTTTATTTTTTTTTTTTTTTTAGGGAATCCAGTAGTTGTATGATTTAGTGAATAAATTCGTTAAAGGCCAGAAGAATGTATGTCTAGCAAAATAACTGTTTATTTTCTTTACCTAAGATGTCAGCCTAAGTTTTATTACAAAGTTAGCTTTTATAATGTTGCAGGTGCCATTATGGATGTCAAATTTAAAGGCTAAGAAGCTGCTTTGTTGTGTAACATTTATTTTTGTCACTTTTTCTGCACACATCAGTGTTTATTCTTCATATTTCACTCCGTTACAGCCTTGCAGTGCTCTAAGAAGCCATCATGGAAACTGAATCTGGTCTTGAAAAAAAAATCTTTGTCCAATAGAAATTTGCACATTTTGGGGGGCAACAAACAAACAAACAAAAAAAGCCAACTCAAACAACAACAAATAATTAATTTCTTTTAGATCTGGACAACAATTCAAAGCTGTGAAATAATAATGGAAAAATGTTGAAGTAGAAGCATTACTGTAAACATAGCAAAACATTCAATAGTTCTAATGACAAAACATTTTGTTTACATATTTACCAGATTCTGTATAACGTCAGTATTGGACAAGTTTATGAAAGCTGTATCTAGAACCACAAAGATCTTGTTAAAATGAATTGGAGTGAAGAGGAGATTGAAATGAAGCTGTACAATCAAAAAAGAGGGAAACAAAACACTCTTTTATTCCAAATTTTCAAAGTAAACCTAACATGCATCTGTAAAATGTTTGTAGTTATTGAAAGAAAATAAAATTCTCAGATTTTATTTCAGGTATTTTTTTTTTCCAATTATAATGCAGAGCATTAGGTAAGGATGGTAAGGAAGCATTGCCTTATTAGTTTTTTCAGAAATATGAATATTTTCTTTACCCTGTTGAGTCCAAATGCAAGATCTAAACGTGTTGATGCAGGAAAATCAATTCATTTAGCGAAGAAAAAAAAAAAAGTATTATTTTCTATTACCTTCCTAGATTCTTTACTTCTGATGGAAATAATTTGTTTTCCCCAATAAGTGTCAGGAGTCATCAGTGTATTTGGAATGGAGTTTATTCTAGGACTAAAATGAACAGTGCTCTCAAATGAGAGATAGTTGGGAGATGTGAGAAAAACAAATCATTTTAATGCCATTCAGAACAGGGCCTGACTAATCAGTGTGTTGTTCATGGCTCCTTGCTGTTTGGAGGACAGAATAGTATAATTTAGTGAAATATTCACACTACAATGCTTGCAGATTTGGGGAAATGGAATTTGGATTAAGCCAGGATTATTTTTGATCTTATCCCTCTCTGCTCTTTTTTTGTTGTTGTTGTTTTTTTGGTGAATGTGAGCATTGCTGATGTACGTGCATTAAAAAAATGGCTTATTTTCTTTGAAGTGTCAATAACATTGTCAGGCATTTATCTAAGTCACCACACAGCAGAATGATTAAGTCGGGGTGAAGCTGAATGCATGAGATACAAATTAATTTTAGCATTGTTTATAATCTGTGCACTACACAAAATACAGAACGCTTAGCACAGGGGAAAAGTACTGAGCTATGTAAAAAATGTCAAAATGAGATATGAGAAATTAGTTGTTATGTAATGAGTTTTGGAAAGAAGCCCTGGTTTGAATCAGTAAAATCATTAGCAAAGACATTTCTTTACGCTGGGATGATGTAGACTAAGTTTGAAGAATGGCGTCTCCACTGCTTCACAAAGCTCTGTAGAATCTACACGACATTGTGGCCAAGGGGGAAATGTCATCTACTATATGTGTCTCTTGCACCTGACACTGAAAAGTTCTCCATTTTCTCCAGCACTTCTGGGCACTATGGGTATATAATTGTGAAAATGAAGAAAGGTGAGAAGGAAAAATATTTCTGTGAAGAGTAGTACCTTGATACAGTTACCTATCAATTCAACAGAATATTTTCTAATTACAACCTAATCAAAACCTTCTGAGACCAATGCAGAAATCCCATTGATGTTACAGATCTGCGCTCAAGTTTATTAATCAGTTCTGTCAGTTGGTACAAAAGAACTTACAGCAGACAAGAATTAGTATCCTCTTCATGTGAGGAAGTAAAAGTGGAAATATTCAGGTTAACAGATAAAGCCAAACAAAGAACCATATGTCCTGAATCTCCCCTCCGAAGCAAACAAATAAACAAAAATGTCAGGCTGTGTTCATGACAGCACAGAAAAGGTTTCCTAGAAAGGACATGGAGAAGCTAAACTTCAGACTCTACTTAAAAAAAACAACCACAAAACCGAAACTCTTATAATGTCATCTGATTAAATGACACAATAATCTTCTGGTTTATTGCGTAACTAGTTAATGTTGTATTAAACTTTAGCACACGTTGTATGGTTAACATCTAAGTCCTGTTTGTACGTAGGATGGTTACAGCTATTTTGATACTGCTTATTATTTAAAAGGATATATATATATAAAAGTAATGTAGGGATCTATTTTTAGTTTTATGTTTACACCATTTGTTTAAAAACACAGAGCAAAAATGATTTACAAAAATAGAGGAGAAAAGTTAAATTACTTCTTCAAGGAGGCATCATCCTATATTTATAGTTTGGTAAACATAACATTAATCAGCTGGAAAATGTTCAGCGAAATATAAAACCGTTATGGGCTCTAGTTCAGAGAAATATATGTAGCAAAATATATCTAGCTTCTGTACTTCAAAAGGCAGTGCAAAGCTGCAGAACCTGTGGGAAAATCAATTTTCTGCGGCATCAGTGGCTTGCACAAAATTTTGCAGTACACTATCTAGATTTCTTTTTTTTTTTTTTTAATTTAACTGATTTCCTTCTGCTTCTCTATCTAGCGTCCAGGCTGCAAAAGCATTCAGGTTCATCCTTCAAGTACTGCTGAAATGCTTGTTTGAAAATAAAACAGAAAAGCTTGGTGCTGCTGAAAGAAGTTGCATGAAACGCACATTTTGTCCTCCATTTTGCCTTCATACATTATGGCTCAAGCCTGCTTTCCACTAAAAATCAGGACGCAGTGATTTGAGACTCTCCACCTACTCCAAATGGTCCCGGTGAGATGGCTCACTGGGTAATTCTCTGAGTGGGGTGCCATGTGCCTGAGTGCGTTTTTGAAGAGATGACTAATTCCCCAGCTCGGTAGCACGTACGCTGTTCTTTGTACCAAAAGGTAATTATCAGACAGCTGCGGTTCGATCAAATATTCATTGAAGGCAATAGATAGAACCTGCCTACGCGTGCTTGTTCTGCTGAGAAGAGTGACAAAATGTGTCCCCAGTACAGTTTTTATGGGTCCCTGTTCTGTGGCAGGATCCTTTTTTTTTTTAAGGATCATCCCTAGAGAATAAGCATGCTATATTCCCTTCTTTGAGGTGCTGCCCAGGGACTTCAAAGAAAAACTGAGACAAAATACATCCTCTTCAAAAATGCTTTGGTTATAAATCCCAGTTACAATTACTAATGTAATTTTAGGTTGACTTTTTAGATTACATTACTTTTAATTTTAGATCACATTACTATTTCTTTGACTGTTCTTTGTCTGTACCATTATAAAGGTGCATTTTTTTAAAATGTACACTTCACTCCTGAAATAAGCAGTCTGAATGTAGCACATACTCTGTGCTTATTTCACATGACAATACTTTCTTATTTGGATCTTTTCAATTGAGTGCCTTCTCCATCACTGCTGGAGCTTACTGTTTTGAGGAAAGAAGAACGTATTAAAGTAAGCAGTATGACTTTACTGGCTTGCAAACATTGTTCAAACTTGTGAAGCAAGATCAGGCTCTCTAATGTAAAATGCATTACTGGTAACACTGGGAGATTCAATTATAATCTTTCTCTTCCAAGTCATATCTTCTGAAAAGGTGGCAGGGAAAAAGTAAACTGTTGAAAGTTTGACAGAATGATGAATTACTATTTTCCAACTTGCAATATTTTCTGTAGCTCTGTGGATTTTTTTTTTAATTTTTTTTTTCTGCCTGTCCCTCCTGATCTGTGCTTAACCACATGGTAGTTGGGTCATTTGACTGTTGGCATGTGCATGAGAGACACTGGGTGGAAAACAGTGTTTCAATAACAAAGCTGCAAATGTAGATTCATGGGTAGCTTTAGGATTTTGAGATGAAAATGTGATGATCTTCAGTAATGCTAACATTGAGGTGAAAAACTTTTTACCCTTCCACTTGAGTTTGGAGCAGGTGCAGTGAAACACTTGGAAAACCCAGAAACAAAACACAATAAAGGAACTGAAGAACAAGAACCCCTAGGACTCACCTTACCTTAGGGGAGCTCTGTTTTTGATTTGGTAGCAAACTGTCTCTTATCCTTAGGTTTCACCACCTCTTTTTTGGCAGAGAAGATTTGTAGGGGCAGTAGTGAGTGCTTCCTGCTGTGCACATGCAGGAGCTCCAGGTGGTGGAGAAGAATAGGGACTTCTGGCCAGGGGCGGCCTGATGGGATGCCAGGATGCTTTACTAAAGTGATTAACGGCTCCATATGGCACAGTACTCCCTCTTGGGTGGAGGGAATCAACCGATGAGCCAAGGTCTGAACCTACTGTTTAGAAGGACTGTTATGTGCCATCCCTTTACCTTGCTCTTGGGATGTGATCTGTTGTGTTGCCCCCTTAGGTGCTGGGTATACGTTTTAAGGACAGCTTGAGAAGCAACCAGGTGGGATTATTAGCAAGAGTCCTGCTGACTCGGGCACAGGCAGCACCTTTATAAATAGTAGAAAACACAGAGATAGTTAATGTCAAAGAACTCTGTTGTCTGTCTTATGTATTTTGGTAATGGCTTTGGCACTGAAAATAACTGAAATAATGCCACTGAAACATCCATTGAAGCAAGATATAGCTGTGTCTACAGTAGAGCTTTTGTCAGTATGGAAATGTCAGAAAACATTATATTCAGAGCACAAATTGCAAGTATAGACCTGACAAAGTAAATTTTGAACTGTGTACTCAAGTGTAATGCTTGAAACATATTCCAAATTGGCAAGTTGCAACCAATCATGGAACAGAACCAGTGCTCCAAAAAACTGACAGAGCCAATGTTGAAATCTGAATAATTGCAACTACATTTTCATAGTAATTTAAATGGAAGAGGCATTGGCAGAAGTTCATGAATAATTTACATGTAAGAATTTAGCAATCTGTGGTGAATAGAAAAATAAATGGCAAATCCAATAAATAAATGATTATTCTGAATTATTTGCTCTGCTCTGATGTTTGCTAAGAAGTGTCTTTTTTTTGGGACTTTCTTAGAATGCTGGATTCGATCTTCTACTTCTCAGGTAAATGCTGTCTTAAAGGAATAGCAGAAAAGTACATATCTGCCAGGGAAAATCCCCGCAACAAACCACAAACAAAACAATATGAATCTGAAGCATAGGTTGTTTTATGAGGGGTGCATATGAAAAGGCCTTATTTGCTACGCAGCAGCTGCAATTGCAAAATCCGCAGCCTTAATGAGAAATGTTAGCTGAGATATATATAATGATGAGTTATACACTGCATCAGTTTTTAATTAATTATGTACAAAGTTTTAAGATTTATGGAGGAGGTAACATCTGAAAAGAGAAATCCCTAATTCCCTTCTGTGCCTTTGGGAATGTGATTTTATTTTAATAAGCAAGAAATAAATTTGCACAGCACAAGTATTTGTTTCCACATAGAATGGATATTGGGTCTGTGTAAAAACGTAATCAAAAAATTGTTTATCTAGTTTGCCTTAGTACTTCAAACAAGGTAAAAAACAATAACTAGTTTTACTGGTTGGAAGGAGGTGGTTTTTTAATGGGGCACTAATGGTTTTGTATTTTTTTGTAAATCTATTTAATCTCATTGTTTTTTAAAAAATACTGAAATTATTTTTGTGATGGTAACTCTTAAGTAGTCTTACGCATTACTTTATTGGGGTAATGCTTCATAATGCACCTTATGGACCTGTGAGAACTATTGTTTTCTGGCCCAGAAATTCTTTTGAATTTGAAAATCTGGGATTTCTTTTTTGGGGGTGGGTGTGGGAGGGTGGGGTGTGGTTTTGTTTTGTTTTCTTGCTTAAATTAAAAATAAAAATCTTCTTAATGTTATGTTATGGTTTAACCCCAATCGGCAACCAAGCCCCACACAGCCGCTCGCTTACCCTCCCCCTGCCCTGGTGGAATGGGGGAGAGAACAGGAGGGGGAAAAAAAAAAACAAACAAAACAAACAAAGAAAAACAACAGAAAAACCCCCACAACACCCACAAAAAACCAAAACCTAAAACCCATGGGTTGAGACAAAGGCAGTTTAACAGGACAGCAGAGAAAGAGACAATGATAATAATGATAAAAGAATATACAAAACAAGTGATGCACAATGCAACTGCTCACCCCCCGATGCCCAGCCCATCCCCAAGCAGCAATCACTGCTTCCCCCAGCCCAACCCCTCCAGTTTCTATACTGCGCGTGACGCCGTATGGTATGGAATAGCCCTGTGGGCAGGCTGGGGCAGCTGTCCTGGCTGTGCCCCCTCCCGGCTCCTTGTGCCCCTGGCAGAGTGTGGGGAGCTGAACAGTCCTTGGCTGGTGTAAACAGCTGAAACCAGGACATGTTAAGATATTATTTGTTTGACCTCGAGTGAAAAGTTGTGTTTGGAATAACTTTTGGAGGCAGAATTAAAAAGAAGGTTTGCTGGTTTGCTTTTACCAGAAGTATAATGCTAGTGCTATCTTTCTCTGGGAGCTCAGCAATAGAATCACAGAATCACTAAGGGTGGAAAAGACCTCTAACATCATCTAGTCCAACCGTCAACCCAACACCAATAGAAGCACTCATTTTGGATGCAGTTTTTCTGTTGCATAGAATAAAACACTCTCACCATTAATGAAATCTCTATCTGCCCTATGGCCTAGGAATTAACGAATTAACTCAAAATAACAGTGACGCTTTCCTTTTTAATATGGGAATTCCTTTTCCACTTGTTTCTTAACCATAATGTTGTATAACATTATGGAAACTAATTGCTGGTTCTTGCTTTTTCCTACTGATGTTATTTCAAGTTGTACCATTTGTACTAACGGGAGAAGAATTGGTGTCTGCCTGATAAAAGGTTGGTCCATGTTGTCTTAATAATGCCTAGCTGGGAATGGGAATAGAGCTATGGTATTTGAAGCTTCTTTGGTGTGTTTAACTCCATTCCTAATAACAATTAAGTGCACTAGGTCGAGTTTCCAAATATTAGTGTCTAGTTATTGTCCATATTCAACATTTGGATGCTCACGTTGGTACTACTGAATTTTAAATATCCTTATAAATCCTAAATACCAATTTGAGCATCCCTGTCTAACATTTTCAACACTTTATGTATGTGCTTGCCCTTGAGATGAACTTTCTCAGGTAGTTTCTGCAGCTGTGCCTGATTTCTGTAGGTCATAGTATGCATTTTGAATAAATGAATTTTCAATACTAGTAGCCAAAACCCATTTCAGTGCAAATAAAAAACTGATGGCTTCTGTACAAGGAGACAATGAAAGAAATTTAACATGTCTCTGCCTACAAAAAGCTTTGCCGTTTCTGAGAGTGACAGTCTTTGTAATGCTGTCTATTGTCAAATGGTGCTTTCAGGTAGTAGTTAACTTTCTGAGCCTATTTCACGAGTGCCGATCAACTATCCTTGCAGTTCTGGATTTTGTCCTGAGCAAGCGTTGATGCTTGTGTCAGAATCCCTGATGTTCTTCTGGGGTGCGTGCTGATTCAGACCAATATATACCGGTAGTGCCCTGCAGACCTGTGGCCAGTTGGCAGGTCCCTGCAGTGGAGAGAGCCAGCCTGAGCTTTTGCACTGGCTCTGGAACTGACTGGTTGCGTGACCTCCAATGAACAATTTACAGTTACAGAACCTGGAACTCCCAGAATGTTAAGTCTGGATAAAAGTTGGTTTATTTTCCACAACTATAAAGGAAGGTATTCTAAATACTTTTAAAAGAAAAAGAGGGATAAATGCAGAGTCTCCTACTGGAACAGCATGTGAACGCAATAGTAAAATAATGTTTACTCCTCTGGTATTTTGGACAGCTGGAGGAGGAATGTAGAAATGGGAAACTCCGGAAAGGTAACTAAGCTGAGCAGTATAATTTACTGTCAGTCTCGGTATAGGGGCCTTCTATGGAAAGATAGCGTCAGCAGAAGAGCTGATGGAAGGCAGGCATGTAAATTGTAAATCACTGTAAGAGAAACACTTCCTTGAAGACGGAGCACGCCCATCCTTGGTGCTCGTTCAGTCGTGTGCTGTCAAGATGTGAGCCATGTGGAGGAGCCTAGAGTCTGAGTACACAAACAGTATAAAGGCTTGGTCTGCAAAGACAGGCAAAGATGTGGGCGAATGTAAAGAGTCTATATTTTATTTCTTGATTGCTTGTCATGATTGGCCTGGTAACCACATTTCACTAAGCCAGAGCTGCTGGGCTCTGATTCCTTCTGCAAGGAAATGTTCTCATACGTTGGGATTGGAATACATCTAAGATAGCTGTTCTGTATGCGGGAAATGGGTAGTAGGGCTGTGCTGTTTATGCCAGTTCAGGATCCAGCCCTCTGTAATTTTGTCTTCTGTGAAAGCTTGCATGGTGAAGAATGTACTCATTCTAGGCTTGTCTCTGGCAGAACTTCAAAACGTTAATGGACGTCTGTCAGAGTTGTAATGAAATCGGGTTTTGTTTAGCCTTCAGCTCTGCAAGGAAATTTTAATAAAGAGGTTTTCAAAACAAAGGTCTCGGAGGTGACGATTAAGAATTTGCATTCCTAAAGTAATACGAGACGAACAGCTTTAAGGTGTGATGGTAACGCTGCACCTATATCACTCTGCGTTGAAATGCAATAGCAGGCATTGCCTATACAATAATATGTCTCATCAGTTTCAAGACAGTGGGAGTTTATAATAACAGAGTATTTATGCAAAACAGTGAGGGGAGAGAGAAGGGGAGGGAGGGAATGAAAGTTGTCTAGCAGGCTGAATACACAAAGCCTTTGGTACTTGAAAACTAATTTTATTTTTAGTTAATATTCATTGATGCAAGTTCTAATCTATTGTCAAATTATTCTAGTGAATAATTACATCCATCACTTTGAAATGTTTAAGACAAGTGTGGAGTTGTAAAACCAATCTTTTGTACTGGAATCGTCACCAAAGTTGCATTGTGGAAACCATGTTGACACTACAGTTTGATCGTATTCTCGGAGTCTGCAGGGCTCTCGGCATGTTCTCAGAATTGCTCTGTGCGTTGTATTTACATGCATTATGTAACCATTCTCGTTTTCTTGGGAACGGTAAGAAAGTGTATGGCATTTCTGTATTCTCATTTCCTTGGAATCTGTCAGCTTTGGAATGTGACCCATCTGTTGATGAGCAAATGGCAACTGTTTATTCCAGAATAAAGCATGTGCTAAAATGCAAACATGCAGCCTACAGAAGCACTGAGCTAAGTTTAATTAGCTGTAGAGTTCATTTAAACTTCAAACTACCAAGTTAACTCACTAGTCAGTGGAGTTTGTATTTCTTGCTAGACGCTTGCTAGACAGGGGAGCTGATGATATTATATTTGTTGCTAGGTGATGAATTCTGATAACCTTTCTGTTCCTAAATCTACAAATGTCCCATATGCACTCTCTGATATAGCGTAATTCTTTATTTACACCTCAATTCCTCGATAGATAGTTCTACAAAGTTGCTAAGCAGCCATGTGTATAAATATATAACATTGTGTCACTTGAAAACTTTTGGCAAATCATATTTACCAGATGAATTCTCAATTTGTCGTGATTGTAGCCATTAGCAAAGTGCAACACAAATGAGGTATATCAGTGTACAGAAGGATGGTGCTTTATTTGTCAGAGGAGACTAATGCTTTGGAAGGGGACATGAGCTGGAAAAATGTGCAGATTTAGTGGCTTTTTTTTTTTTTTTTAATGGGTTTATAACCAGAAGCAAAGTAAAGATTGACTGATTATTATCGTATCTCTTTAAACTTCATAAGCGTTGTAATCATTACGGTTATTCTAATGTGAAAGAAAAGAGACAGTTATTCAAACAGATATGCTAAGGTTTCTGCATTCTAATACTGTAAAGTCAGGTGATGGTGTAGGAAATGTATATCACTAATCCTCGGTGCAGCCATCAGAGCATTTGCAATTAATGGTACCTATACCAAGTCCAAGGAAAGAGAAGGGAAGATGGGAAGTCATGCTTTTTTCATCTATTTGACTTGGAAAAATGAAAGTAAATATCAGGCTTTAAAAAAAATAAATGAAATGAGTGGATGTAGATCTGCCACTGAATAACCAGCAAATTTTGTTGCGTTGGCAACTATGATGGTACATGAAGTTCCTGTAGTTTTAGGAATAATTGTAATTTATTAAATCTAAGAGAGTACTTGGTAATAACATTTTAGGTATATGTTGATTGCAAATTGATATTGTAATTACTGTGTTGGTAGGCCAGCATCTTGTCTGATCTGTCTCCAGTGTTATCACCATGTGAAAATATATGATGCTAATAAGAAATAGAAGAAATAATATAAAACTATATTACTTTTAAAATATATTATTTACTAGGGCTATTCTGGTGTCCTTAATTGCAACACTAGAGATGTTCTGTTTTCATTTGTCGTGTAATCTTTTTTCTACAAACAGTCCCCGTTGTGGGTGTTTATATCTGGGATGTTGGCTCAGATAGCTTTTCATTGCACCCTTTTGTTGACTATGGAGTTTAATATAAGGAAAAAATCTATTCATTGGTGACAGCTTTCTGCAGAAACTGTCATTTATTGGCCTGATCCATGTTTCTGAAGCTGAAAAAAAGGCTTGGAATCAAATACCGTGTTGCTCTCAACCTTAGTTTGTGGTTGCATTGATGCAAACTATAAGCTGGTAATGTTATGTACACAATGCTAAATGAAAGTGGATATCCACCTTTGGAAACCAGCAAGCAGCCAAATGGCACTACCAACCATAGTGTATATTTGAAATGTAGATTGTGTTGAGTAATTGACACCACTTTTCATTCTCATTTGCTTCATACACAATGCTATTTGTTTAAATGTGAGCAAGTGTAGCAGCGCCACTCATTTAACAAGAAAATGTGAGTAGCATTGTCACCTGGCTCATCAAATAATCACTGTTGGACTGTACATTTTACTTGTTTGGTTGTGGGTTTTTTTTGCATAGTTTCTTAATTATTAAAAAGAGGCACAAACTTCAGTAGCCTGATGCTCTTTCCTTGGTTTATGCATGTAAACAAATTTCAGGTTGCTTATAAATGATCCTGACTGGCAGAATATACTTTCCCTCAGGTCAGTTCTTTTGTGGAAGATGCCAAAGCCTGTCTTTCTTTAAAGCATAAAAGCCTGTGTTTGATGTGAATAGAAACTGTTATGGGAATGACTGTGCAGAGCAAGATTACATGGTGCAATTTTAATTACATTGTTCTCAGCAGTGCTACTTGTCTGATCTTAGTGTGAGAGTCAAAATTTAAACCAAGGTTATTTGGTTCTGTAACTGTTAGTCAAGTGCTGATATCGTTTCAGAGAGACAACAATAAATTGAATAAGTTTAAAATCCAGCAGAGTTTTGAGAGGTGGCTTTCTTCATTACAGTCAGAAGTTTTGTACTTTAGACAGCTGCAATTGGTTGTTTTTTTCCACGGTTTATAGAATGATCTGTGTGTTGGAATTGGCTTGGTACTTGAGTAAAACAAAAGCTTAACTACCAACTAATTTTGCAAATTTAAAGGCAATTTAGATTTTTGAAGGTATTCTGAAAAGCTATTCATAAACTGTGTCCAAGGGCTGTATATTAATAACCCAATTTTTAGACTGAGGACTGAAAAGGAGTGTAGATTTGTTGTTTGTGGATTTATCGGATATGTCTGAAAAAATCAGCTTCCTACTGGTGACTCTTAAGAAAAGGTTGAGGGAACTCACTTGAGAGAACTTGGTAAAAAGCACTAAGAGAAATTGTTATTTGTCTGTCAGGTTCATTGATGGAGAAGATGAGAAGGCACACAATTTCCCTTGGAAACAGGAGGAAATTTGTTTCAGTTTTTCGCTGGGAAAGTTGAACAATCCCCTGAATAAATGGTTTGAGCAGATTTTCAGGCATGGCATTACTCACTCAGCAGCTGGGAAAATAGGCCAGCAACCTACAGTATCCATTTTGAAAGGAAAATATTACAGAGTGGATTTATTACTCACTCTCATTTCCTTTTATGTATTGTAGATGGTGCGTCATTCTCTATTTCTGAAACAAACTCCTACCACTGAGTGCTATTTGGAAATTAGTTGCACATGGCACAAGCTGAAAGCTTTATTCCTGGGGATACCTTTTAAGAAAACATTATTGTACACCAAGAAAGACTTTTGCAATGATGATGATTCCAGAAGAAGGGCAGCTGGATGTAGATGTCTGCGTATTTGGGTTTTTTTAACATTTCCTAGTACCTACTGACCAATAGTTTTGCTTCTTATCAGAGCGTGGAGGTTAGGAAGCAGTCTATGCAACTCACTGTTGAATTACAGATTAGTTATAATTTCACACAAAAGGTGAAACCAAGACCCAAGATTGGGAAGATGGAGGCAATATTGCCTCTGTGCAGTACCTCTGGGTTATGTGTAAAAAGCACTTTGTATTGATAGCTTGTTTAATGAAAAGTTGTTGCACTTTGACTTCTTCTCTCCATGTGCTGCTACAGCAAGAGGGATATATCAAGCAATACTTTTTTATTCTATCTCTGAAAAAAGCAAGTGTATGAGGGTGTGAGTGGCTGCCATGGATTTGGTGTAAGACAAAAGATTTTTTTTTTCCTCTTTAGAATAGTAATTTCTTCTTCTATCCTCAAATCACTGAGTTATTTGTACTTCCCACTGAAGGAGTGGACAAAGCATCCATTCCTCCAGTGAGACCCCATATTTCATTTCTGTCACTTGGTAAGCTTTCTTTCTAATGGCCCAAACTTCAGGCAAATATAAATGTGTGCATAATTTAGTGACTCTTCTGTTCATCCAATAGTATATCATAATTTTAATTAAATTAACTTAAGACTCATAGAAAACTGGTCTTAGTTGAGCATTGACAGAAGCTTGTGCCCTTAAAAAAAAAAAAAAAAAAGGAAAAAAAAATAAAAAAAAAAAAAAAAGAAAAAAAAAAATAAGAACAAACA
>VZTL01022113.1:31597-46041 GCA_013400535.1 Scopus umbretta
TTTTTTTGTATCTTGGGATTGTTTAAATATTAATCCGAAAAGATCTTATTCAAAGAACTCTTTGTAATAGGATGCTTTGTTTCTGAAAAGAGACATCTACGCCTTCTTCTTTAAACCTGGCACTTTTGATCATTTAGCTAGCTTCTCAGTGGAACAGTCTGAGCTGTTTTCTTGGGTGTGCTGGTTTGGCTTGTATTAAGAAGTTCTCTGTCCCATGCCCAAGTTTCCTTCAGTCTTGAGAGAGTTCAGTGTCCAAGACTCAGCTAAGATGATAACCTGTGCAGTAAGATACAGTGGTTAGTTCACTGCATTTTTATAGTTTTTTATTCTTTTCTTGAATGAACCCCGCATATACAGGCCTGATGTAGACCTGAAAGGACAGGAAAATTAATTGAATCTACAACTTTTACGTGTGGAAAAGACTTTATGGTGCCACCTAGTCCATCATCTTGGTTTTGAAGCAGGATCAGGTACTGAGATTGGTCTTGAGTGATTTTGGATAAAGCTGATATTTGATTAACCTCATATTAAAACCCTTCAATGGTAGGTATTCAGCATGTCCTTAGCACCCTCTTTTAATGGCTGGCTGGAAAGCTTTCTTCAATATCCGCTTGAACCTTCCCACAACTGATACACCCAAACCCCTTTCCAGTTTCTTGTTATACCAGTTAGTACTTGGAGGAAATGAGGAATAATTAATTAATCACTCTTTATAGTTTTTACATAAAAATTTGTACACAAGGTTCGTGTACAAAGCAAGTTTTCTTCACCAGAGAATAAGAACTAAAAATCCTATTTGCCCTCTATTTAACTGGCTATGCTTTTTTAGAGCATCAGCAATGTGTAAGTTTGTTTAAGAGCTATATGTCATGCCACAGGTGGGAAATCTGAGTAAGCTGATGAAGCTGAAACTCTTCAGATATCTCCTGAGTGCTCGGCAGGGCAGGAAAGTGTGGTCAAGGCCAGCTCCTTAAGCTATGCAGCTGCTACTGGAGCCTGGTACAGGCAGCTCAAGTACTGTAAATCGGGGGGATCTACATTGGCTTTTCCCCAGAAGCCACATGAGTTTAAGGAAGCAAATGTTCCCAGTGACGTGCCTCGTGAGTCTGACTGGGAATGCAGTGCAATATTGTGCCATGTTTCCTGGTTGTCCCAGTCCAGGACATGTCATCATTCTGATAAAGTTCACATTAACTTCAGACTAGGGATTTTATTTAAGGCTACGGTTCTCTTCAACTTTCAACAATTGGCTTCAGTTTCATCTCTGTTGGCCCTTGGTCCAAATAATCTTCAGTACTCTCTACCCTTATGATCACTTCATCTCTTTCCACCTACTTCTAATTTCTCGCCTACATATCAGTACTTCTCAGAGCCTTTTCATTTTCTTTCCCTCTCCTTGCTATTAACCTCATCAAATACTCTTGTTTCTGTGGCAGAATTGGGAATTGAAAGCATCAGTGCTTTTGGATGAGATAAGGTAAGAAAACAGTTTTCGCCGCTTTCAAACAACTCTGCTTCTGCCCTTGCTGAAAAAAGTTGCAGAGTTTCATAAAGCAAGGTCAATAGATGAGCAAAATATAAAAGGCCTAAAAGTGTCAAATTCCAAACTCCAAGGGAATACAGAATATAGATCCAAGTACTTCTCCTGATTCCATGTGTCGAATCCACATGTGGCCTTTGAATTTCTGGAATGCACGCAGATGGCATCAATGCAGAAATATCAAGGTCTGTGAAAGCTGAGCAGCAAGGTTGGAGAAGTGTACTCCCAGCCAGCTTCTCCCTTCTTTTTGAAGCACAACACAGTGTGGTCTCTTTTGAATGTGACCTGCAGTGCCTGGCTGGGTGATGCTATAGCTTGGAACCATGATGCTTGGTTTCAGGTAATTCCTTTATCATAAGTTTGTGAGGCGCTTTTTTTTTTTTTTTTTTTTAACCTATCACTCCTATCATAATTAATTTCTCAGAGATTGATACCAAGTATTTCCAGTTGTAAGCCATAATATTAGACAGTAGATCACCAGCAGTTTTGACTGGTTTCGACAGGTCGGAAACGGTTTGGGCCGGTCGGACAGGGTCGAAAACGGTTCGGGCCAGTCGGAACCGGTTTCGGCCAGTCGGAACGGGTTCGGGCCAGTCGGAACCGGTTCGAACCGGTCGGAACCGGTCGGAACTGGTTTGGGCCGGTCGGAACCGGTCGGAACTGGTTTGGGCCGGTCGGAACCGGTCGGAACTGGTTTGGGCCGGTCGGAACCGGTCGGAACTGGTTTGGGCCGGTCGGAACCGGTCGGAACTGGTTTGGGCCGGTCGGAACCGGTCGGAACTGGTTTGGGCCGGTCGGAACCGGTCGGAACTGGTTTGGGCCGGTCGGAACCGGTCGGAACTGGTTTGGGCCGGTCGGAACCGGTCGGAACTGGTTTGGGCCGGTCGGAACCGGTCGGAACTGGTTTGGGCCGGTCGGAACCGGTCGGAACTGGTTTGGGCCGGTCGGAACCGGTCGGAACTGGTTTGGGCCGGTCGGAACCGGTCGGAACTGGTTTGGGCCGGTCGGAACCGGTCGGAACTGGTTTGGGCCGGTCGGAACCGGTCGGAACTGGTTTGGGCCGGTCGGAACCGGTCGGAACTGGTTTGGGCCGGTCGGAACCGGTCGGAACTGGTTTGGGCCGGTCGGAACCGGTCGGAACTGGTTTGGGCCGGTCGGAACCGGTCGGAACTGGTTTGGGCCGGTCGGAACCGGTCGGAACTGGTTTGGGCCGGTCGGAACCGGTCGGAACTGGTTTGGGCCGGTCGGAACCGGTCGGAACTGGTTTGGGCCGGTCGGAACCGGTCGGAACTGGTTTGGGCCGGTCGGAACCGGTCGGAACTGGTTTGGGCCGGTCGGAACCGGTCGGAACTGGTTTGGGCCGGTCGGAACCGGTCGGAACTGGTTTGGGCCGGTCGGAACCGGTCGGAACTGGTTTGGGCCGGTCGGAACCGGTCGGAACTGGTTTGGGCCGGTCGGAACCGGTCGGAACTGGTTTGGGCCGGTCGGAACCGGTCGGAACTGGTTTGGGCCGGTCGGAACCGGTCGGAACTGGTTTGGGCCGGTCGGAACCGGTCGGAACCGGTTCAAACCGGTCGGAACCGGTCAGAACTGGTTTGGTCCGGTCGGAACCGGTCGGAACCAGTTTGGGCCGGTCGGAACCAGTTCAAACTGGTCGGAACCGGTCGGAACTGGTTTGGGCCGGTCGGAACCGGTTTGGGCCGGTTTGGGCCGGTCGGGGCCGGTTTGGGCCGGTCGGCACAGGTTTGGGCCGGTCGGAACCNGTCGGAACCGGTCGGAACCGGTTCGAACTTGTCGGAACCGGTTCGAACTTGTCGGAACCGGTTTGGGCCGTTCGGAACCGGTTCGAAGTGTTTTGGGCCCATCGGAACTGGTTCGGGCTGGACGCAACCGGTCAGTGCCGGACGGAACTGGTTTGGGCCGGTCAGAAGCGGTCACGGCCTGTCGGAACCGGTCGGAACCAGTAGGGGCGTGTTCCGTCTGGTTCTGTCAAGTTTTGGCCAGTTCTGGCTGCAGCCTGTGGAGGGGACTCTACGCTGGAACAGGGGAAAATCTTGAGGAGGAAGGAGGCGCAGAGAGGATCTTCCATGTGGAGTGAAAGATGGTTACCGACTGCTACTCTTCCGTTAAAAGTTCTCATCATCCTTAGCTGTCCTGCTAGCGCAGCTCACGCGCTGCATCCCAATCCTGGTAGGCAGGCAGTAGTGTTACAGTTTGGGGTTTGGTTGTTTTTGGTTTGGGGTGTTGTTTTTTTTTCCTTGTCATGTAACAAGTAGAGTGAGTTGAACATTCTGTAATCAACCTATTCCAAGCATAAAGTTTTATAGGGTATCTCAAACCACTTTGCCAGCAGAAGAGCCTTTAGAGATCCCAGGTTATGATGAGGAGGATAACAAGGTCTCCGCTGCTACTGCCCGATTTTAGTGTGCATTTGATTTGAGTGATCACCGAATGTTCATGTCCAAAGTTTTTAGTTTATCTCCTACCTCCCCAACTGGCACGGTCAAAATCTATTCATCCTTCTGAAAGCGCGTGTTCAGATTTGTCTGTGAATTATAGTCTCACAAATACAAAGCTTCTTTGAAAATTTTTCCCTTTAGATCAGGAGACGTTTCTTCCTGAGATCTGTAGACAAGTCAATAACATAAAAATATTTGAAGTTTCTGTTCCAAAGCAGAATACTTATAATTGTGGTTTTTCTTTTTTTCTTTTTTTTTTCCCCTTAGTGGAATTTGATGACTGCAAGGGGAATAACAAATTGAATTTCGACGTTTCTAACCCAGACTTTAAGGTGGAAGGCAACGGGACTTTAGTTGCGCTAAAGAACATCTCAGAAGCTGGCAGAGCCTTGTTTGTCCACGCACGGTCTGAGCATGCTGAGGATATGGCAGAAATTTTGATTGTCGGGGCAAATGAGAAACGTGGCGCATTAAAGGTAAGATAAATACAAAGGACTAGAAAAAAGTGCTGCAGAGATGCTGCTAGATCTTTACATGTGCCATCTAGGCCTGTAAGCAGTTTTAATGTGTTAGCAGAGAGATCAAAATCAGTCTTCAATCTAGATATTGCTGTAATGTTTTAGCACTTAGTTTAACTTAAAATACAAATGTTCTAGCTTTTGAATGATAAATTACATCTTCAGGTGTAAATGCTAAACATTCATAAAGAGTTTATTCGGATGAAAGAGCCTGACTATCAAAATAGTCTGGTTCTTCTGGTGTACATTATGCTGGATAACCACAGTCTGGCTATAACTGAAAATGGAAACTCATAGTCTAAACATGTAATCTAGAATTTACAGAACCTTCATGTTTGCTCCTGGTCTAAGAACATGGGAACGAATTTTATGCTGTGGAAGTTAAATTTTCACATAGGTCTGCTTACCTGACAGTGTTATGTGTTAAACTACGTAAACATCTTCACACAAATAGCAACACATATTTACGCTTTGCCTGTCTCTGTGCACTAGTGATTTTTTGTTCGGTTCTGTCCACTGAATGCTGCGTCCTTTTCCACTTCTGAATTTCAGTATAATGCTAACCCCATGCTATGGGGGAAAAGTGCTTCGCAGATTGATTGAATTGTTTACTTCACACCCATGAAAGCAACGAAGGGCAACGTGAGATAGCCTTCATTTGTGTCATGGCATTTAGGCAAGAGGCAGGCAAGACAGTGGTTTACTGGACAATTAAGCCTGGTAACTTTACAGACCTATAATTTCAAGAAAGTATAAAGAAGCCATGATAAAAATGACTGATCTATTGTCTTATTTTGGTATTTAAACTTTCAGATGCCAGCATTCTCATTATGTTTCCAACAATAGCTTAGTATAACTTAGTTAGTATAACTTAGTTTTCTGTTACAAAAGAAAAAAAAAATAGCTGTAAGGGAAAGGTTGAACAAACTTCTGAAAGTCTGTGGCTGAGGAAAGGTTTTGATCTGCACTTTAAGCAGCACGCAATGTGAATATAGATTGCTAGCGGTCGAGAAAGTACCAGAATGTGTAACTGCAGAGAGCTGATTAGAACACTTAAGTGGAATTTAATTTTATTTAAACATGCTGTTTCTTCACAAAGTTAAAATTTAACAAGGTCATACTTGAGAGAGTTTCCTACATGATGGAGTTGTAGATTTAGGATCACGCGCTGCCAAATTCAGAGTAGGAAACCCACACTTGCAGGAGCTGGGCACTTGGCTGTCTTGTTTCTCAGACTAGCAAGGCACGCTCCTTCTGGTGCATTCGCAAGACTGTTGGAATGATTTTGTTTTCACTCCAGGTTTTGAAATCTTAGGAGCAGTTTCAAAATGGGAATTCTCATTCTCCAGTTAGAAGTCACTGAAACAACAGAGGACTTTGAAACCTCTCTGACAGGAGGCCTGGAGTTAAACTTCAGGGGATTGGTTTATGTGTGAAGAGCTGACTCTCTGAGAACCATATTCTGAAGTTTTATTCTGCTTTTCTTAGAGAAGCAGCCGTTCAATGTCTTTGAGGGAAAATATGGAAATTACAATTTGGGGAAATCTTGTCTCATGAGTAGGGATTAGCAGATGTATACTTGCACTATGACACAGCTTTGTCCGTGACCTTTTTTCTTTATGTCCTATTCTGGTTCTGGGTAGTCTCCCCTCAGAATGTTCCAGCAATATTAATTAATGCCTCGTGTTGAAATCGATCACCAGACTACATTCAAAAGCCAAGTCTAATTTGGCCCCCACTCCTGGATTCTGTTCCAACCACTTTGTGTTGCTTCAGAGAAAGCCAGTCGAAGTCTGGCATATTCTGCCACTTGCCAGTCTTCCCCCATAGGTGACTCCTCAAAGCAATATCATAGCATGATCTCTACCTGAATTCATCACTTCCCTATGGATTTTGATATTCGGCTCATAACTGGATTATTACCCTTTTAGTATTGTGATCCTTGGTGTCTGCGGTGCCATCAGGAGTTACATGGTGCATTACTGTGTCGTGAGAAATACATCTGGTGAGGATTGTCCCCTTCTCAAGGGAAGATAAAGGTCTCTGGGGCTGGCTGTCCTACTCTGGCCTCAGCTACAGCACTCTGTAGCTGTTAAATTGCTGTTTTTTACCGTTTCAGCTATTGTTTGCCTATTTTAGACACAATGCAGACAGTCTTGTCTTTCTGTTTGTCAGACTTGAGAAGGATATAAAGATTACAGCATCCTATCTAAAGTGATTTTATGATAAATTTGAACTTAATCCTGTACTTTTACAGTCTGAATGTGTCAGCATGGAAACAGCAGAACTGCTCCATCTGTTTATGCAAGGAGTCTTGGCTAAGAAATGCTCAGATGGAGCCTTGGTAATTCAGCGTAATTCTGTAGGGTTAAGATGAGTACATGCTAGAGCACTGCTTAGCATTCAGTACTTAGAGTACAGTACCTTGTTTAATTAGGGGATAAGTAGTTCTTAAGTATCTCCCCACTGCCAGCAACTGCTGTTTCTTTTCTGAAAGCATGTAACCTGCATCTGTGAAATCCCATTGTTAATGTTTCTAATTGCAGATTCCAAACATGTGTGGAAATGACTGGCAACAGTGATCTCTAATGTGCTGACTGGCAGTCTGAGCCTGGGAAGAGATCGCATAGTTCCTAAAACTTTGTGATTGCTACCAACCACACTTTAGATAAATATGGAAAATATTTAGAGGTGGAACCTGGAGTGCACGGAAAAGCTTTTGATATTCTAGTAGTGAAGGGCTGTGGTTCTCTCCTGCTGAAGATGTGGACGATTCCAGCTGGCCTTGCTGATCAGTCCGGAGTGATTAACTTAAACTAACTTCACGGCCTTAGTATAGTCAGTGGCTGTTAGAATACCACTTACTATTTAACTCTGCTTTTTGAGTCTGAAGGGCATGTTTTCTTACTCTTCTGCCAGAAGCATATTAGAGCTGCAGAGCCTGCAGCTTTCTATCAAAGGGTGGCCATGACTGCAATTATGAGAAGGCAGATCATTCCTCAACATCATCAGCCAAGCTGGCTGTTGCTCTCTGATCACAGAATCGTTTCCAGCGTCTAGTGACAGAAGAGCAAATACAGCGTTGCTGCTTTTCCAGATGTCTGGATGTTTCTGCAAAATACCCTAAAGCCCATGAATGTCTATACCTACAGACGTGCATACATGCTGTTGAGCAGAAAAGTCTGTGCATCAGGTTACAGTTAGATTGCTTTCTACAAGCTGCTGTTAGTGCCCCTTTCCTCCTATGGTTTTGGCTAGGTATGTTGGTGTCTGTCTGTCTTGACAGAGGGGAGAATTCACAAAAAAGCTGCTGACTTTTTTGAGAGGCACGTGGAATATGAGCGTGCAGAAGAGCTGCCATGGGTCCATGGAAGGTGTAACATTACAGTGTGTCACCTTTTAAATAGTTGTGTGTGTACACACTTGTACCCCCAGGCAATCGGAGTGCTCAGTGGAAGAAATTACTTGGTTTGCTACCAAGGGGTAGAGCTGGTGAGGCATGCACATCCGTGTTTGTGCTCCGCTTTGCCCAACATTTGCTTAGTACCCTTCGACACAGTCAGGGCTTGAGGGCTTGGTGGTGTTAAAAAAAGACGTAGAAATATTTTGATTCACTCAGGATTCCCAAAATGAACTTTGGGTTAATTTTGAATAATTCATAGAGTTGCTAAGGTTCAGATCCCTAATGGAAAAACAAATTGCTCGCAAACCCTAGTTGGGAACAAACTGACTGAGCTGATGAGTGGCAATGATTATTTTTTTAATTTCTGTCTTATCCAATGCTTCATCCTTTCTTTGTTTTACGGAAATGGTAGGACAACCGAAAGTTGGAAATTTCATCACATTTGAGCAGACCTTAGTGGATTTATTTATTTATTTAAAGAGCCTGGTTTTGTGGAAGATGAAAAATATAACCAGTCCTTTGCAGAGTCTCATAACAGATTGTGAGTTGCAAAATGCAGCAAGCTGGGAATTGAACTGTGGCCTCCAAGGCTAAATAAAATGGTTGTCTGCTAGTCCTTCTCCCCTTCTGTAATATAATCCTAGTTTTAATGAATATACCCTTAATACACTGGGAACTAAAAGAAAATGTTGGGAAACAATCTCTCTCTGCCTTTTTTTGTGTGTTGGCAAAATGCAGCCTCCCNAGGGTGAGCGGGGGGGGGGGTGGGGGGGAGTGAGATATCAAGAGTCTGGCACCAAAGCAGATAAGAGGGCAGGCAGGTATTCAGAAATTCCAGGCTGGTAGTAACTTCACTGTATGGTGCTCAGCAGTCTTCCATACAGAAGGATGAAATGATTAAATAGAAACTGTCAAACCCTCAGGACACTTTTCAGGCATTAGATGGAAAAGGAATAGGAGAAAGAAAAGAAGAGATAAGAGGGAGGAGCACACCCTGAGACAGCGTGGTGTAGGCAAAGAAAGTTTAAAATCATCTCCAGCAGTAGCTCAGATTGAAGGAAATGAAGTTGCTCAAGTCTTGCTACTCTGTCCAGACCACTTTGTAACAGGTTAGGGGCTAGTCCGATATGCTGCTTCTCTTTTCCCTTTGTCAAACCATTGCTTTTCTCAGCGATGTTTATTATAGCGGGGACGGGAGAGGCAGCCTGGCTGAAAACTTCCCCAGCTGCTTTGCAGACCTGAATTCTGTTTCCTACTGAGTCGCTGCCTGGATGTATATGTTTGTGCAAGTTGTTTTACGCCTGTGCCTCTGTTTCCTGAAGTATCAAATAGAAATAATGAAACTAAGCTCCGTGGATTTAAACGTTAGCATTTCTTGTTTGTGTCTTACTCTCTGCTTTATCCCTGCAGGGTAGAGATTGCAAATTTTATTAATATGAGATAAAAAGCGCCTAGAGCCTTAAATCCTACAGGTATGCCTTTTTGCCTTAGAACAGATGATAAAGGATCAATAATCTTATTAAGCATCAGGATTTTCTCACAGAAAAATTATTCACGCAAGGAAGTGAATAGTTGAGTTTAGTCATCTGGCAGTTCAATAATTTATTTGGAAAATAAGATCAAGAATCAGCCTCTCTGATACAGCAAGCAATTGTTCCCGTTAACGTATATTAGCATTTTTTCAGTTTAGAATAGAATTCCAAATAGGCTGAAAATGACTGTGCAAAAGTATGAAGATGGACTTTCATATGAGATATTGACAAACAGGCTAGAAGATTTTCATATTATTAGATTTTGCATATAGCAGTTGCTGCAAAAAGTAACGCACTGCATAAATAAAATACCATGTTTTGCATTTAATTTTAAGGCACAAAATAGAGTAAGTTGCAGGGGTACATCAATATCTACGATACGCTTATGAGTTATTATACTGATCAAAACAGTATATAGAATATCATTTCTTTCAGAAAAGCCGTGGAGATGTTTTGCCTTTGGATGTGAAGGTGTCCTTCAGGCATATAAAGATGGGTTTCCTTAAAGAGCAAACAAAAGAAAATTCATCTTCTCACTTTTGCATTCAGTTTGGCAGAAAGCTTAATGTAGCAACGTTCTCCTAACCATTAAATGATTAACTTGTTATTACTACTTTTACTTTTGTTCATTATCACACTGCAAACACCTATTGACTTGGAATTCATGCATAAAAAGCTGAGGTATAAGTGACTTTAGAGTTTAATACCTGTGTAAGTGATTTTAGAGTTTAATACCTGTGTGTTAATGGTATTTTGGTAAATTACTTTTCTCTGCTTTAATCACCAGTGAAAGCATGCAATATTTTTTTTTTATTTTTTTTAGTTTGCAGTGCTACATTGCAGATTTCACAGAATACATCTTAATTAATGTCAAGGAAAGCAAGAGCTTGTTCTCATCAATGGGTCATTCTGTAGTATCATTTAACTGCTTTTTTAGCTATATTTTTATAAAAATCCTCTGTGCAGACCACTCGCTGTTGGGGAAACAACAAAGAGCTCCTTTTATATAAGAAATCTCCTTAGCCACTGAAATAAGCTATTTTCCATAGAAATTCCAGTCAGCTACTTTCCCTTTTCATCCTTCAGCCTAATCCAGAACCTACTGAAATAATCAGATTCCAGCAGACTTTAGACCAAACCCTGGAAGCAGGAGTTTTGTCTGACAGTGCCGTACGGACCTGACTCCCATACCTCTGTGCCGGACTCTTCCCGAGAGACCCTGCAAGTCCCATGGCGGTGCACAGCGGTTCCGATTTTTCACATATAGCCACCCTCCACCTTTTACTCAGCTCTGCAGCAGAACCTCACCTCTATTGATAGGCTTGGGCTTTCCCTCAGGCCTGGACTGAATTTATCCTTCCAACTTCACTCTGCAAATTCCCACCACCAAAGAAATGCAGGTTTCGTATACACTGGCTTTGGAGTTTGCTCTGACAAAGATCCATTTATCTGAGAATTATGATGGTGCCAAGAGATGTGGCAGTTGCCATAGCAACAATTACATATTGTGTTGAATACCAGAGTAAATACTATAAAGAACACGAGCCACTGGTGGTTTTCACTAATTCAACATTCCTTTTTTTGGGCAAAGTGTGTCTTGTAAGTTTATTCACTCTATGTATAAATGCTTAGATCAAACCGTGTGGGGTAGCTTGCCTTCCATTTCCCTCAGTGCGCAACTTCAGCATGTAAATGAGAAGTACTTGGTTATTTAAGGAGAGAAAAATGGTCTTATAGACTGGAAACATGAATAATTGACTGTGAAACAAGAAGGTGTTAGCTTCTGTGAATGTTCAGTGCTTTTCTCTGAGTAATCTACATTCAGATTTTATGTGAGCTAGGGATGTATTTATCCAGAAAAAGGGACGTTGCGCTTTTCAACAGCAAGCAGAGCTAAGACAAGTACAGAATATGTTTAACAGTGATTCAAAGGTGAAAGGAGATGATTTTTGAAAGAAATGCAAACCTTGTTAATTATTCCGAATTATTAACAGACTAATGAAAAATGGCAGGCAAAAATATTCTAAATGAACACATTTTATTAAAACCATTGAAAATCATAATTCCTTTCAGCCCTGCACTGCAGAGTTCTCAGCTAGTTCTCCCTGCAGGAACAGGTATCATCCCTGGGACATTGTCACTATTGCTTGGTGTGCTTCTGCTGTAAACTTAAGGTTTTAGTGGAAACCAAATGCAGTTCTGCAATGCAACAAATTTTATTCTCTTTTCTTTTAAAACACACTTAGGTCTTATCCTTCATTCACAAGACTTAATGGCAAAGCACCCATAAATCTCAGCGAGAGAGATTATTCAAGGATTGCTGACGTCTTGTATCTGAACTAAAATTCACCCTGGCACAGAGTGCCAAGAAAATACGTATTTACCTCTTGCCCCTTAAAAATTTTTATGAGAGTTCGAATGGTAGATGAGTTGCGTGAAGACATTTTGAATTGAATTAGCTTCTTTTTATGAGCTAGGATGCTAACAGTCTTTTATCCATTAAAAGAAAAATCCACTAAATTTTGTGGGTGAGTGATAAACCATCATGCATTGACATATAATTTATTTCAAGTTGTTATTGTTCTGAGTCCAGCCTGAAAGTATTCTGATGATATAGAGAAAACGATGCCAATCCTATGCGTTAATCTCCAGAGACTGATGGAGTTGTATGGAAATTTGTGCCGGAGGTGTGGGGGACTTCTAAAAGAACGATTTGGAAAAGGTTTAAATTTAAAATTCATTGTAGTAAATGAGGATATAAGTGGGAAAGCAACAGGCTAAGCATGATTTAGTAGAACATTAAGCAAGATCATAAAGGATAAGTAGAAGTCTCTTAGGATATGTAATATCTTGCACGTATAAAGTGGTTTTCATCCTGGAAGATCCTTAAAGTGTAACTATTAAGTACACAGAGAAAGAATATGTGTGTGTGTGCATGTCTATATACATATATCTGTAAAAAGAGGTATTTGCATAGATATCTTTATTGTTGGTACTCATTTCATAATACTTTTTCACATCAGGATAGGAACAGAGTCATTTTTAAACAAGGAGTTTAGGAAAAGGACGTGGTGATTTCTGTATGATATTAAAATTGCCGAGACATCCTTACTGTCCTCAAATCCATAATGAACAAGAGATGTTACAGAAACCAGAAGAACCTCTGAGACTTCTGGTACAGAGTTTCTTGCATGGTTGTTCTCTCATCCAGGATGCAGGAATGATGCAGTCAACGTACAACAGCTACTCCCGTTTCACCAGTGATACCTCAGATTTATTGAGGAACAGAGACAATTCCAAGATGAGATCAAAATAAGTTGTGTTCAAAACTGAACTCAAAGTTCTTTTTTGTGTCAGAGACACAAAATATTGCTGGTATTTCCCCACTATAAGCTTTTCCATCAGCTTCCAGAAACAGGGTAGATTTGAGAGAGCGCCATAATAGGAGAAATTATTCACATGAAAAGATGATTTCCTGAGTAAGAGTTTAGTCATTTCTCTCCATCAGAGACATCAATAATCATCCCTAATGATTGCCCCAATAGTTCCGTGCTGGTTTTCACAAACCTGAAGGAACATTTATTACGGTTATTATAGTAACACCTATCTCAGCACACATCTTAAGCATTTAATGGAGCATCACAGGATAAAAATCTACATTTGTCCTCCCCCAAGAATTGATTCTGCCACTGCAAGGACAGATGGCTCCTTCTGAACCTGAAATTCCTTATTTGTTCATCATCACAATTCTGTGGCTTTTAAGAGTGTTCCTTTGCATCTTGTTTTACAGCTAGTGTTCTTAAGTACCTAGAATAACCTGGAAAGCCAAAGAAATATTCAGCGTAAGAATGACAGAGTTAAAGCTTAATACGATTTGGCATCTCCATAATAAACAACTCTGCTAATACTGACAGTCATCTCGGAGTTATTAATCGCCCGGCTCTTCACTTCTTATTTCACCACCTAATCAAACTAAATAACCTTTGCATTAAGCAGTTGATCCATCTTAGAAAAAATAGGTTTACTAGTTGTTTATATATCTTCCTCTCTTACCGAGAGGGCACAGGATGATTGCACAGGAAGAGACTTGGAGGGGCAGCAGGTCGATTTGAACGGGCCAGTAGTCCCTCTATGTACAGTAATTGGCTGCTGCTAATCCTTTTGGTACCACTAAAATTCCTCAGTGTCCTTCATTACAATGGAAAAGAAAGGTTCTTGTTTAAGGTAACTGGCAAACAGATGTGCTAGTAGGAAAGGAGAGACTGAATTTTGCCTCTGGTTTCTTAACAACCTCACTATGACTGTAGGTTGGTGCATAGCAGTACACAAGAAGTTTTGAGGTGAATAGGAATAGATTTCTTAAAATATTTTTAGTAATTGTTCTGGTAACTGGTTTGATTCAAGTTCTAGCAACAGAAGGTCATTTAGTCAGCAACTGTTCAAACTGCTGTGAACAGATACACTTTAATTTACCTGCAAGTCAGCAAACACCCTTGTGGTTGATGGTGTTCAATACTTGTTGAACCATTTGGCATATGTTTGAACTCAGCAGGAAATTATCTTGAAATCATTTTGTCTTTCATTTCTTTTCTATCTCTAGAATTACCTTGTGGTTTGGAGATAAATGAATCATGGATCTGGTATATATAGCTTTTTAAGATAAGGAATAGACTAGAATCCTTTTAAAATGAGAGCTGGCTCTAGCTCTTGGTGTACCGGCCTTCTTGTGGACTAAATTGTGTGATCTAAGTACAATACTGTAGCTTCTACTGTTTAAGAGGGTCCTTTTTTGCATCATCCATCAGAAATGGGTTAAATGCTTAACTTCAAATAAAGTACATTTGTCTCTATAATGGTACTAATCATACTGCAGAACTACTGAATATTTTATGTGGCCAAGTACCCTGTTCTACGGGTAATGTCAAGGCAGTATCAATGAACTGTTTGGGTTTGATTTTTATTATTTTTATTTGTGGGGTTTTTTTTGGTTTG
>VZTL01022115.1:6128-53405 GCA_013400535.1 Scopus umbretta
AAAAAAAGCTGAATGGTTCTTGTTCACATGTCCTTAATTTTACACCCAAGGGCTGAGAATTTTCTCAGTTCAGTTTGAATAGCTGGTGGTAAATTCAGTAACAGGGCTGACTGTGGTGGCTTTTATCTATTTTGATGTTTTTCAGACTATACTTGCTTCATACTTTTCCAGCTCAGAGAATCAACTGAAACTACAAATGAATACAAGTAGACTTGCTACATACTAATGGAAGATTTCTCACATCTAAATAAAGGGTGGTTCAAATCTGGGGGTACAAGATTTGTTCTCTACTGAAGTAAAACAATTTTCCAGTAAAAGCAGATACTTGATAGTAGTTTTTTAATGAAACATAGTATAGAGTTTCAAGATGCTAAATGACATTAATTTCATTCATTTCTAGTGGGGGAGCAACAAGGAGGTATCTAAAGATGAGCACATCTTAGTCAGGAGTTGCTGCCATTAGACAGATGAAACACAGACTTTTAAAACTGCACCTAGATGGAGAAATCTTACTTTGAGAAATGTCATAGCTGCTTCTTCACGGACTGCCTGCAGGGACAGTGATGGCAAACCAGTGATTCTGCTAAATTGTCAGCATCACTGACACTGATGTTTTTCTGGTAATTTTGACACCAGCTTCCTGAGACGTTCACCAACATCCTCTTCACCACATAATTTGCAAGTGCTTGGACTCACCCAGTCGCCCACCACAGGGAAACATGCATTCCCATTTTGAGAAAGCCAGAGGTGAAGACGCTCTTACTGCCAAGCGTTGTATGGTGAGTGAAAGAAGTCCTGGGTTTTCTTTCCTGCCTGTCCAGTGTCAACATGAAATCAGCCTATACAGACAAGAGCAGCAATGGGAGCTTTTGTAAGCCTTTTATCCCTTGCTGGTCCTTTCAGGTACTGTGGAGACAGCAAGGAGCAGGAATGAGGAGTGCAGGGTCTGATTCCCAGGAGAGGGGAGGGGGACCATGAGGTGTGGCCATTGCCCTGCACTCAAGCAGTGCAGGGGCTACCACAGGGCTACCCTGGGGCAGGTAGCATTTCCCACCCTCCTGGCCAAATTGGTAGGCTGCACAACTCTAAGCCACAGGCTTCCTGTGTTTACGTATTTATTTAGAATCATAGAATCATTAAGGTTGGAAAAGACCTCTGAGATCATCTAGTCCAACTGTCAACCCAACACCACCATGACTACTAAACCATGTCCTGAAGTGCCACATCTACACATTTTTTGAATACCTCCGGGGATGGGGACTCCACCACCTCCCTGGGCAGCCTGTTCCAATGCTTGACCACTCTTTCAGTAAAGCCATTTTTCCTGATATTCAATCTAAACCTCCCCTGGTGCAACTTGAGGCCATTTCCTCTTGTCCTATTGCTAGTTATTTGGGTGAAGTACTTAAACATTTAAACAAGTACATTCTTCAACCCCACACCCCCACAATAAAAAACAAAACAAAACAGAAAATTTGAGCTCCCGTGACAAACAAGGCTACAATTCAAGTGTCTGATATTACTGTAATCAACACCCTTCTGCATGCACAGTACAATGCAGTCAAGCAGTTGCATGATTTGTTATTGGGTTTGAGGGTCGTATATCCTGTCCTGTCCCCCCCAGCTTTCACACTAGGTTTCTGCCTCAGTCAGTGTAGGAGGGTTGAGGCTCTCCAAATGTACAGATACTTGGGTTTGTTTTTTTTCCTCATTTAGACTGAATTCAAGCTTTATTCACGGCACAGCATCCCGATTCCACTATGAAGAGGGAAGAAGTAATTTCTTTGTTAGTGTCTTCAGGCTACCTCCTGCTATGGCAGCTTAGAATGTTAATGAATTTATTTATGTGCTGAGAATATGGATGTTATTGTCACCCTTCCTTTATAGATGGGGAGTTTAAGTCAGAATGACTGAAGCAAAAACTAGGAGTTATCTCTGAATTTGGGGGGCTCAAGATGAGATACCTGGGCACTGGCAATTTGCAGTGGCTTACTTGTGCTAGTTCAAATCACATTTCCTACAAAGTTCTGTAGCAGCTATGATTGCTCAGAGCTTCTGCAAATCCAGCCACAATTACTGATGAGGTGAGGAGCACTGTCCTCATTGCTGAAGTTTCTCTCTGGCTTCTTCAGATATCAGAGAGATGGCAATAGGCAGGCATCTCTCCAGGGCTGGTGGGCAATTGCTTTCATTGCAAGAACTTTTCCTTGACAGTTTGCTGCTTTGTCCTTTCTGTCTTCAGCAGTCAGACCCAGTCTCTTCCAGTTCTCGGCCCTCACCTCTCCAGAGGTGTGTGTTCTGTGCTCTGTATGATGCTGGGTCTCATAGAAAATAAACTGTGTGATCATTTGATTTGGCATTATTGTAATATGGATGCACGGAGGGACAAATTAGGATGGCAGTTAATTTCTTCACTTTTGAGTATTTTTAATCTGTAACCAGACGTGTGTGTGTGTATATATACATAGATTTTGTTTATTTTTGAGCTAGGAATTTTTGGTACATATTCACTTTGTATTTGGGTTTCCTTATGTGGTATTTTAGCTTCCCAAAATGTACTTTGTCTCTGGAAATAACTGTCATTCCTGGACTTCAAAGGAATTGAAAGTGGAAGAGCAGCCCAAATGCATAGTATCACAGAGGATCTGCTGTGAAATAGCTTGTCTACTACAACTCAAGAAAGAGCGATAGGTAGGTGAAAACTTGCTCTTGACCAGTTAAGCGTTATATACTTTTACCTGAACATCATAGAAAGATATGACTACTCATGTCTTGTACTGATATTTTAAGCGTTATCTTCTGATTCTCTTCCCTAAACTCCAAAGTAATGACTTCCCAGTGCAGAAAACCTGGCTGTTGTTTAACAAATGATAAGCTGCCTGTTAATGCCCAATTCAGCAGAGTTTTAAAATATCAGAAATCTTAGTGCATGTTTTGGGAAGAACACGCTCAGGTCAGAGACCCTCTTTGGAGCCAGAATCAGTCATCTGACTGAGCTGTATCAGAAAGAAGGGGAAAGGTACAAAGAAAAAACAGTACTAACTTTCGTCTTTATTATCCTATGTTTTGTTCTGTTCTCTCCATTGACTCTGAGGTCTAGATCTTCTAGAGAAATCAGTGCGTTTAAAAAAAACAAAACCAAACCCAAACAACCTCCCTGTCCAAGTTTTTGTAGGATTCTTTTGTCAGCCATGGGTTGGCAGGGTAGTGTTTGCAGCTGAGTATCCGATTTCTAATGTAAACAGATCCCATTAACCTGACAGATGAAAATCAGATTGTTTGAATTTCTACGAATACCATCTTGAGACTGGGGAGGTAGCTGCAGTTGTGGTATCCTTATCCTTGCAATAAAGTATTGTGGACCACACAATTCCTTGCTCACACATTGCACCTTTACACCTGTGCTAAATAGGCATTTTCTGAGCAAAGTGCATTGTTTGCTGAACAGAAGCATAAAAGATGGCACATGGTATGTTGCTGTGCACCTTATCTTTTCTCTGCTAATCACTGTGGCTAAAGTGATGATTGTGCACTACCATGTGACTCAGAAACAACTTTGCTGAAAACCACAAATTTCTTTCAGGTAAGCTGCATTCCACCTGTATGTATACTTAAATGTAACTGTGTATTTGTTCCTGGGAAGAATCCAAATGCTTGTTGCCGATAGGTGGCAACTGGAAGCACCAGAACTGGTGTATTCAGAATGTGACTACTCTCTATCATTCTGCAAGTACCTTGAGCATTTAGGATATGGATGAGTACAACTTCTACTGCTTGTCACTGAACTACAGCTGGTAATTGAAAATTGGAATACAGTGTTCCCTGGAGAGTTCGTCTGTCATGGAGCTCAAGAGGTTAATAAGTAGTTATGTGATGATACTATAATTTTATATGCATCTGCAGATACTGGTAATAGACATTAAAGTGGGCATTTACATCCTTATTATGGGTCAGTACTTGATGTCATAATAAAAAAGTCACATCAGAAAAGTACAGGATAAAAATCTGATTATGCACCTTTTGGAGTGTAAATGGCTTTAAAATTCAAATTGTCACCTGATGGGAGGATCAAGAAAGAGTCAGAACAAGGGCAAAGGGGCAAAGCTGTGAGACACAAGGGGTAGGATAAAGAAAGAAAGAGACAGGCTGGACTAGGCCTTTGCTTGGGCAGTTTATATCCACATGGATACTATACCCCATTACTTAGGCACTTCATGTCATCTCATTAAACATAAGTTTGAGAGAAAGGTGGACTTTGTGATAGGGTGTGAAGGTCAATAGACTCCAGATCTGTCTTTCCACAGAGTTAAAATCTGCTCAGTGTTGGGAGGGTGAAAACTTCATGTGGGTTAACACAGGTTGTTCATGTGGAAAACAACAAACAACATCAAAGCTAATAAAGTTTTCAAGGCAAGGCAACAGATGAAACTCTCTCATGAGGCTGTCCTAAGTAACTATACAAGTAACTATGCAACTACTGGCCCCAAAGCCTGAGGAGAGGGGTGGATACTGCGGGGACTGAGACTGTCCTCAAGGGCTGTGCAGGTAAAATCAAGTGAGAAGTACAGTGAGGACTATAGCAGCATGTAGGATGGACCGCCTATGCAGCTGGGACAGTAAGTTCAGCTGCAATGTACTCAAAGGGTTTCCAACATCACCTTGAGTGTCTGTGGGAGCCGAAACCCTATAGCACGTAGAAGTTTGGAATGGTGTTGCCCTTCCATTTATCTACTACTTTTTTACCCAAATACATCCTAAACCACTCTATAAAGTTTGCTGTTGACTCAAATTTTAGGGATGTTATTTTCTTAGAGTAGTGAGGGAGCTGGTGGAGGAGCTTGCCAAGCCACTCTCCATCATTTATCAGCAGTCCTGGTTAACAGAGGAGGTCCCAGATGACTGGAGTCTTGCCAATGTGACACCCATCTACAAGAAGGGCCAGAAGGAGGATGCAGGGAACTACAGGCCTGTCAGCCTGACCTTGGTGCCAGGGAAGATTATGGAGCACATCATCCTGAGTGCACTCAACAGGCATGTGCAGGTCAACCAGGTGATCAGGCCCAGCCAGCATGGGTTCATGAAAGGCAGGTCCTGCTTGACCAACCTGATCTCCGTCTATGACCAGATGACCCACCTAGTGGATGGGGGAAATGCTGTGGATGGTGTCTACCTAGACTTTAGTAAAGCCTTTGACACTGTCTCCCACAGCATTCTCCTGGAGAAGCTGGCGGCTCATGGCTTAGGCAGGTGTACTCGTTGCTGGGTTAAAAACTGGCTGGCTGGTCGAACCCAGAGAGTTGTGGTGAACAAAGTTCAAGCCATTTGGCGGCCGTTCACAAGTGGTGTTCCCCAGGGCTCAGTTCTGGGGCCAGTCTTGTTTAATATCTTTATCAATGATCTGGCTGAGTGGATTGAGTATGCCCTCAGTAAGTTTGCAGATGACACCAAACTAGGGGTGAGTGTAGATCTGCTCAGGGGTAGGAAGGNAGGTGGTGGAGTCCCCATCCCTGGAGGTGTTCAAAAAAGCTGTGTAGATGTGGCACTTCAGGACATGGTTTAGTAGTCATGGTGGTGTTGAGTTGATGGTTGGACTAGATGATCCCAGAGGTCTTTTCCAATCTTAATGATTCTGTGATTCTTTGTTGGAAATATGGGGTGCAAGGCCATGAGGTGAGGTAAACAGTTCATCTCTGCTGAAAAGAGAAGCCTTCTTCCATCTCCATCCCATTGTCTCCTCATGCTTGGCTGTATGCTCCTGCTGCTTAACTTTCACTCCTTCGACCCTTTTGCGTCACATCAATCCTCTTAACTACAAAAAAAAAAAAAAAGACTTGATTTCTGCTAGTTTCATCAGCTGATTTGGCTCAATTGATGTGTGTGAGGAGTGCCACAGGCAGCCCAAGGCATGAGGGCAGGACTGGGGCTAGGGAGATGGGTGGACTGGGAGAAAGTCCTGGGGAATAATGGTTCGAATGAGGGAGACTAGCCCAACTGGCAGCACCAAGCTTTTAAGATTGGCTCCATCGCTTATAGACCTGTGCCGCCACCCCATGTTCTCCAGGGATTCTGCAGGTCATAGGAACTCTGCATAATCCAAGACTGCAAGAGGTGCTTTGGCGGGTTGTAAAATCATGTGGAACTGCTTCCCCAAGAACTGTGTGCTCCTCTTCTGCCAGGTGCTCCTTAGGAGTTTTGACACCATTTTTAGCTGAGGTGAGAAGGGACATTTCCTTTGTCATAACTATATACGCTTCCTAAAAAGGGATTATGTCTGGAGGGAACTTGCCTGCTTTAGAGAACTCAAAGTGTCTCTCATGTGGATCCCTTGTGTTTAGAGGGCTGGTTTGTTTACATATATGGAGTAATGAGTGATGGAGCAAAATGATGGAAGATACTTAGTATCTCTGCACCATGTTGCATGCAATGAGAACCAGTCTTTCTGGTGCATGAGAATGTTACTAAATAAGCTATCACAAAGGACAGATGGCTTTCAATAGAAGTAGTGAAATGCTGAGGCCCACAAACAGCATGCTCTACAGCCTTCTGGGATGGGATGTAAGGCAATTTTCTCAGGAAAACAAGGCACAGAGAGAAGTTAATACTTTGCAAGTGTTATAGGGCAAATCTGTGGCAGGCCCAAAAGGCTTTTGCGATTGCCTCCCTAAAGGCCTTATAGTTCTGTGTCCCTGAACTACTGAGGGACACTCCAAGGGGCTATCTGCCCATTCAGTGGAACAGTCAGCCATCAAGAAGGCTGGTGACAGTCAGACACTGAGCGGGGGCCATTCAGCAGACAATGGATCCTGGTTTGTGAATGGCCATGGCTCCTGGCTCAGATGGCTTTTGGCTGCTGAGAGAACAGGGATGGAGAACTCCACCCCCCTGTTTGCAATTAGTGTTTGTTATTAAACGCTGACAGTGTGTTCTCTCCTCTCATGTATCTGGTCTTTGTTTGTGCACTGGATGTTGGCACAGGCTTCTGTGCTGTAATGTCTTGCATTAGCTGCTGTTGAAAGGAGTCCAAGGAGCAGTGTGCTTTGAGGAGGACAGGAGCGTGGCTTGGCACTGAAAGAACAGGAGCAATTCTGAGGGAAGGATGAAAATAGGTTTAGTTAAGTGGGAGGCTGGCAAGGAGCAAGCAGCAATGAGACCATGCACATCTTTTCTCTCAAATACGATGCCAGTTTGATGGGAATGAGGAGCTAGCTAGAAGGTATAACTGGTGGCAGAAACATGAGATAGCCTTGGAAATGGTTAGGTAGAGGGTGATTTTAGCAGGCATGTTATCTTCAGGTGGATAGGTGGTGCTTGAGGTAGGAAGCATGGGGACCTAGAAGAGGAGACTACAGTCACTGGATATCACTGTAGGAGTAGAGGTACATAGGGAAGTGATTACAGTAAAATGCTTGTTGTATTTCTTCATGCAGTGGGAATGAACAGGGACAGGTGCCGTGAGACCAGGTTTTCCTTCATTGGATGCACTCACTCACTGTGTCAACCTGTGGCCTGACTGGTCACAGGCTGTCTTTGCCCATCTGAGCCACATTCCCAAAATACAAGTGGCTTTGGCGGTTGCACAAACTAGAGCCTTGATGTTCACTGGTCTCTGGGAGTGGAGTGGGGTGAGCAGCATTATCAGGTACTATTTTTTCATCCCTGGGGACTGCTGTGTGTAACTGCCCCTCTGTGTGTTGCCATTTCATCCTGTGAATATTTTGCTGGAGTCTCTGCAAAGTTCTCTCCAGAGTATCTTTGAGAGCACAACTGACAACTTCTAGTTATTTCAGATATTTTGGGTACATAGCTCTGTTAATCCAGAGCTCATTTGTTGGAACAAATTGAGGTTCTCATCACCTCCAGTCACTGCTCCAGTCATTGCTCATCTAGCCCAGTTAGAGTGAGCATCTTTATCTTTTCCCATCTCTTACTTAGTCTTCCCTGGTCTTCTGATGCCTCTGATGCTGCTCTGCTACTGCTCCTCCCCCATAGCCCACTTTCAGGTGTGGCTGTTTAAAAGCAATCACTGTCAACATTTGTCATTAATCTGTTTCCATTTTTATTTATAAAAGAAAGAGAGAGAGTGAGAACAGAACAGCAGCAGTAGCAGGGCAATTGCAGATGAATAATGAAAGGATTCATCACAGCCATACCAGGATATATATATTTTTTGCAGCCAAGCGAGACGGATTCCCATCACAGCTCGGGGACTCGTTCCACACAACCGCTCATCTTTCATGCTGGGGGAAGGGAAAGGTGGAGATGGTATCATTATGGATGTAAGAAGGCTCTGAAGTGACTGGTCAAGGTTGCTGCTTCAGTTGCAAGGAATCTGCTTGCAGGAATTTTCTCTCCACCAGGTATTATTGCCTGGTAAAGTAGCTGCCTTCTACGGCAGGCTGCCACTTGTGAAAGGGAGGCTTAGGATTTGCTAGCGGAAACAGTTGCTAAGCAGTCAAATCACTAAAGAAGGACAAGATGGCCAAGTGAGGATTTCACAGGAGTGACAAACTTGTCTCAGAAGGAATGAGGGACACACTGGGAAATGCAGGGATCACTCTTTCTCGCCTTTTTGTCTCTTGAGCCCACCCTCAAGTTTGCTGTCACATCAACAAACAACTCTTAGCTTGCCCTGCCCCATCTAGCTTTACAAATCCATCTGCCCTGTTGAGCACAGATGCTTTGTTCTTCTTGTTCACTTTTAGTAGGTAATGTGGATGAAAATTTGTCACACAGGGAATGCCGAAGGATTCTGGAGTCCTGAAGTTCTCTGTGAAGCCAGAAGAAAAAAACAGGAAAAAAAAAAGAAAAAAAAAAAAAAGAAAAAAGAGAGAGAAGCCTGAAATAGGCCTGGTTGATTGAGGTGTGCATTCAAATCCAAAAAGGTCTTCTCTTATCTGCCAGATCCAGGGCCAGGCCACACACATCCTCTGAGGGCAATGCTAATGCTTCAGTACTGTTTGAGCTCTGTGTGCCTGGGTGGACACAGATGTAGTGGTTATGTTCCTCCACAGCTGAAGAGAGTCTGACTCTCCAGCCGTCTTGTGCCTGTGGGGAGGCAATCTGGGCAATGCTGTTGCCATCCAAGGCAGAGGTGGGCTGTGCTGAGTAATTCTCAGATGCAGAAGTACAATTACTCTGTCTGCTCCTGGGGTTTGGAGGATCTGGGTTTGAGGAAAGAGCATGACATTTGACTATATTTTTCCATCTAGGAAAGGGCAGGATGGTCTCATTTTCAGGTGCTGTAATGACCTGTATTGCTAGTTATCGGTTATACTTCAGTTGTGAGAGTGCATCAACCCATAAAAAGCACAAAAGACCTTGTCCCAAAGGACTGTATATTTGTCAGGCCTGTTGGCAACTTGGAGTGCTTCATGCACCTCTGGCAAGGCATTAGCACCGGGGCATTCCTGTATTAAATCCTTCCTTCTCTCATTTGAAGTGTAAGTGCCACTGGAGGTGATCCCAGTGGGATGGGAGGGTGCACTACAATGCCACAGCTGAAGCTATCCTTGAAAGAGTAAGACAAGCAGATATGTTTGCTTTTTGCTGCCACCTTGGCAGGGGAAAAAAGAGCTGTGATCTTTTCTATTCCATACCCTTCTAGTGCTCTCTTTTTTTCCTGTCTTGACAGCAGTAGAGGGATCAGGGTAAAGGGATCTGTTTCTCAAGCTGCCCATCCATTTCCCTCTTGTACCCAGGGGATGCAATACAATGCTCAGAAGCTTGGACTCACTCTGCGTTTTTTACCATTCCCCTTCCAACATATGTCTCCCTTTGGGAAACCATTTTGTCCATTTCCCCATATCCTGGCACAGGATTATGACAGGTCATTATGAACTAGATGTTATTCAGTTTGGCTACATGATCCAGCTCTGTTTATGCATCCTACTAGGTCTCCAGTCCCATCACTAGATAAGGACTCTTGGTTGCTCAGCACAGAGACAGGTTTTCTATTGAATATAGAAATGATCAAGTGTTCAGAAAGTGCTGTAGGAAGAAGCTTCTTTATAAGGTGCTTGCTTATTCTGAAAAAAAAAAAAAAAGAAAAATTGCTTCAGCCATGATAGGTCTTATAGTTGAACAAATGCAGAAGTTGGTTCTTATACAGCTTGTGGTTAAAGGCTTCTTACCTTGCTCCTGGAGGATTCTTCTTTTATAGAAACCATAGAATCAGGTCCCTGAAGGTGTTTTTGCTTCTATGGAGATAAGACACTGTTAATGCTAATGGTCACCTCCTGACTGTGCTTGGATATAGCCAAGTGCTTGGACAATGGCAGTGGGAGGGTGGAATCAGCTTACTGGCACCTGTAGCGTATGCTTACAAAACTGGTTTGAATTGGCAGGTGAGAATCTTGAGCAGTTCTGAAAATTCTGTGTGCCTCCTTTTTTTTCTTGGTGGCATTATGGATTATTAATGGAAAGCTTGTTTTGTCACAACCTGGGAGATTGCCTTGCACCTTCTAACGTGCTTTCCAGGTAGATATAAACTTGATGTGTAATAAATGTGTAGTAACATGTCAGTGGAGGAGAAAGTTCTCTTCTGACTCCAACTAGCAGATGGTTTATGAGATCTCATCCTTCTGATCACCTTTGTCCCAGTGATAGTTTCACTGAATTATTTTGTTTCAAGTGATGTTTTTAGTGGCTCCATGCAGTGACTAATTTAGGGCCTTCATTGTTTGGCCTCCATGTCTATTCTGTGTAGCCCCCTTCTCTTCCTCCAAACACTCCCAACTAAACGAGGAGCTACTCAAACAGTATTTTTCTATTATTTTTCAGATGTGGTGGTTGTTCACTGCGTTCTGTTGTAGGTCGCATTTTCTAGGCCTTGCTGTGTACCCGCTCATACAGGCAGTAGAACCATGGCATAAGATTAAACATTAAAGATGACAACCAATTCCCTATCACAGGATATCACCGAGATATTTCACATTTAAATAGCAAAGGTAGATTTTCTTTAGCCTTGAACAGTCTGTAAAATATTGCAAGCAAGAAAACAATTGCTTTTTGCTGAAGGCTTGTGATGCAGCAGCATACAGTCTTTTACTGGATCTGTCTCCTCCCAGCCATGTAGGCTCTTCTCGATTGGAAATATTTAACACCCTATTAGTTTCTGATGTGTTCTTTAATATATTGGTGATCTCAATGTTCCCTGAGAGGCCTCAAATTATGAGGATATAACCAGGTGCAGGTTTGCATAACCTGCTTTGAAATGCTTCACTCCATCCAATGCATACTTGTGTTTAGAGTTGCCATGGTGTGAGCGTGCTGAAAAATCTGCACAGTGTCCAGTAAGTGGTGGCTGAAGAGCTTTAAACTCCTCCAGCAAGGGTCATGTGAAGAAAAGTCACTGGGTGGCCTCCTGGACAAGTAGTACTTCTATCTGGGAGATGCACGAAGAGTTCTTTCAGCAAAGCAATCCATGGACCAAGGTGATGTCCTGAGCAACTGCTGTAGCCTGTGGGATCATTGAAAACTCAGTCTTTCCTCACTTTCTACACTACTGTAGTCCCTAGAAGGTTCTGGTCAATACTGAAGTCCAGCTGACCGTGATGCTTTACAGACTTCGAACAGGAGCATTTACTGTCCAGAGCATGTACTGTCCAAACAGAGAAAGATGTGGGTTTAGGCCACAAGTAGTAAAGAAGAGGAAGGGCAGGATGATACACGATTTGTGATGACATCAGTGTGAAGTAAAATGACAAAAAAGAGAGACTGCTGAACTGTTGATTGCTGAATTAATTGTCCTTAATTTTTCAGGACCTGAGCCAGGGCATCTCAGGATACAAGCTAAAGCATGCTGAAAGTCATCAGGGAAGATACATGTATGAAGGCACGTATAGGCTGGAAGAAGAGGAACCAAGATAAGAGGTAGATGTGCTTGGAATAGGGATCTAGCTGGGGAGCAGAGCCCACACTTTGGTGATGTTATCAGAGAAATATGGTTTGGTTTGAAGGCTGAGTGAATTTTTGTTCCTTATATCTTACCCAATTGTCCGCATTCTTTAGACTTTTTCGTTTCAAAAGCCAGACTGCCCTGCTGACTGTGTGCATGCATTTAGTTCTCTGTGTGCCCTACCAAAGCAGTGGGAGCCAGCTAGAGAATGGTGTCTGCCTGTCTCCCAACTTCCTCCCTTGTGCTCTTTTTTCTGGTGAAGGAGGCACAAGAGGTCACCCAGGCTCAGTATAGATGCACTTCTGATTTGAGGCCTGAGTTGGGGAGATGTTTTGCTGGTGACAATGGCATGGTGGTAAGTGTTTTCCTGCATTCTGCAGTCCCCATGGTTTGTACTCCAAATCTATGCTTTCAGTGGGAGGATCCATTTCTCTAAGAGAATCTAAGAGGCCAAACTATTACCTGTGGGAATAGTATTTCCTGGGCCCATGCTACCAAATGGCAGTGCCTTCCCTGGATAGGTCAGTCCCCCCAGTTGCTGCTTCCCAAGGGTTGCACTGTGGTGACTCCTTCCCTTGCTGATTCCTGCAGCAGGGAGAAGAACTGAGGAATTGTAATGATTTCAGTCTGTTTCCACTATACAGTTCTGGTTAAGGACCTAAAAGCAGTGGTGGCATCAGGGGCATAGAGCTGTTGAACCTTATTTTGCATGGGTCTAAACTGTTGCAAAACAATGAAAGAGTTGGTTCAGCTGTTATTGTCTGTAGTAGCCCTGGTGGCCTGTGGGCTCAGCTCGGCTAGGGCAGAGACTCTTGGTTCTGAGGAAGCATTTGAACTTCTGAAGCCTCTTAAGGACTGAAGTTCTAGCATATGGGCCAGGTCCTCCACAAAGTGGCTGTCATATATTTTGCTCAAGAACAGATGTCCCAGGTGCAGAACCAGCTATTTCAGACAAGTTGCCAAAAAAACACAGACAACTTTTCTAATACTTTCAACCTGAATAAACAACAAAGCAATATTAGCACCTCAATTCACAAAGTGTGAGGAGAGACCAAAAGCTATTTGCCCCCAATTGCTATTAATGGAAGTTATCCTCCTTCATTATCCCTTTGCTCTCATAAATCACTGGAGTATAGAGGATGATTCAGTAGCAGCGTTCTGGATGTCTCATCAGAAGCGAAGGCATGACTGGGACAGTGAGACTAGATCATCCCAGCACAAGGTGAAGGTCTGCTTAAAGGTGCCTGTGCTGTATCCCTTTTGAGGATAGGTAGAGTTTCACCCTTTGTATTTGGAATCTTTCAGGGGTGCTGAATTTGCATTGAAATTGCAGGGAACAAAGGTGTCTTCTACAGGCTCAAATGAGTCTTACCAAATACTCCAGCTCTCCTAAATAAGGCTGGTCTCTTGGTGATCTGTGCCCAGAACCAGAGGCTGGAATAAGCATGTGTAAACAAGGTGTCCCAGTGTGTTATCTGTCAGTCCCTGTATTTCCGTGTTTGCCTCAGGACAGTGGTGAGGGGAGGGAGAGAGCTGGGCTGCTTAGTTTGACCTTGCTTTTTAGGTTTTTCCCCTGTTGTTATTTGTTTTGTTTTGTTTTTTATTCTCTTTGCACGTGCCTCTAATTGATCTTGAAAAGAAGGGACAGTTAAAGAAGATGTTAAGGTGAAATGAAGCCATAACTGTGACTGGAGACTTTTATTAAGTGTGGCAAAGTTCCCTGGGCTGCGTAGAAATTGTTTATTGATTTTGGTATGGCTGGGTGCTCCAGAGTAATCGCCCGCAGAACCGCTAGAGAGAGAGCAGAGAGGAGAGTGCTTTGCCAGGTCTCTGCTGCCTCCTGCCCCCGGATGCTTTTCCTCCTGCCTGTGCTGGTGGTCTCCTCTTTAACCTGTAAATGAGCAGCCACAGCTGGTTAACTCTTCCTGCAGCCAGCTCCTGCAGCCCAGCACTGGGCTCTGCCCTGCTGCTCCAGAAATGTTTGGTGAAGGAATATGGTAAGGGAGGAAATTACTTTGGAGCATGTATCACACAAGTGAACATGGTATTGCTGAGGCTGAAACTGCCCTTTGGCTCTTCCACCTGTTGGTTGTTACCGACAGAAACCTGTCTGTGATGGTCAGCAAGGTTAGTCATCTCTGAGCCTGCTTAACCATGGGGCAGGTCAATTTTGTGACAGGGCAGAGGTGAACATGTTCATGTTTCTCAGTAGTGTCTATGAGGTGTTGGCCCAGTATCCCCTGCCTGCTCTCACATGCCATTCCCTTTTTGTGCCAAAATGGCAGGATGCTGAGGAAGGGTTAAATGGCTGCGTGCAGTGAGCCAGTCTGCCTCCCCTGTGCCAGTCTGTAAGTCCGGGAGAATTTCAACCCCTCCTGTTTTTTCCTTTGCTTTTTGTGACAGCATTAGGGTGGTTTTACTGCTGTAACGCAGTAAACCTCCCTATATAGAAATTTTTCACATCCCATCTGGGGAGTTGATACCATTGTCCTGTCAGAGGTGGGAGTTTCTGCTTTGTTCACTTCCCATGGAGGTGCTGCATACCACCCTTGCCACACTACTTTTGCACAAGGGCAGTTAGTTGTTTTGTTGTTGCTTGTCCAGAGTGCTATGGCTAAAGTATGCTCCTAAAATACACTGACCCTTCAGTTCCAAGGAGGAAATGGAAAAGGAAGCAATTTTATTGACATTTGATTGGATAAGTGAGGGAATTTTCTGAGATATCTTGCACGGTTCATGATGCCCCTTCTTCTACAGGTAAGGTGCTGGTAATGAGTGGAAGGTTTTATTCTCTCTCTCTGTCATTCAGAGTGCTTATTTCTAACTCCTGGTAGCACAAGTTGATTTAATCTCCTTCCTTCTACAGAAGACTTCAGAGGTCTGCAGTAGTGTGGTCATTAGGTGAATGATACTCAGATGTAAATTTCTGTGTGGAGAGGAAAAGAGTCCACCTGCTAGGGCCCCTTTCAAATCTGCTGAGCTTTAGTATGAGTGTCAGAAACTCTGTTGTTAGAAGAAGATGAAATAACAAACTGGGTTCCTTTCTTAATCATCTAATCTGTATATGAGAGTGGTAATATGAAGCTAGAGTGAAGGTAAGATCCTCTTTTGGATCATTGAGCAAGATTTTCAGGAGATCATGTAGATGCTATAAAGAGGTGTTTTCTGCTTTGCATGTACATTATGTTTCTTTAATGAAAAAGCTGGGGAAATGCGTATTAGTTTAAAATTTAATTTTCTGAAGGGCATAATGCTAATGGAAGGCAAAATATCTCTAAAGTCTTGGCAATTTAACTCCTGTAGAAAAGGTTTTGAAATGGGATAAAATAATATAAATAAAAATGTGCATCTACCGCTGACAAAAATGACAGGTGAACATTAGTGCTATGAACAGCAGTAGCAACTTCAACCCAGATAATTTTGATTTTTTTTTTAAATGTGTGTAATAAAGTTCAAAATTTTAACTTACTGTGGAATAAGGACAATGAATTATGCTGATGTTGGTCTGTGCACTTTGGCTAGGAGGTGTGAATGCTGTAACTGAATCTGCACCAGTCTGCACTGGTACTTCAAAGCATATACTGTGTATGTACATCACGTAAACTTTTGTAATGCTTAGTTGCTTGAATGAACTATGATGACTGATTTATTCTCTCTCTTTCTCTCTCTCTCTCTCTCAGTCTTTTAGTTAAAGCTGCAAAACCTTCTGCTGTGGCTCGAGTTCCCTGGCTGCAAGTTCTTGCTCGTAACTGCTGTAGCTTACTGCTCTTGTTGCTTGTGTTGGAGATTTTTGAACCCCCACCCTTGGTAAGAACAGGCTGGTTTTAAATTCCTCAGTCCTGCACCTCAGACTGAAGGAGTTATTTTTAACCTGCCTTGACCTCTGCCTGAGCAAGAATAAAATAGGGATTGGGCAGAATATGACACAAATCAATAGGTTATCCCAACAGATGTGATCTTTGGCACCGTTTTGCTTTGGACACTTGCTGCAGTAACAAAGATAAATGGTGATTTGTTAACATTGTGATCTAGGGACTGGGTGGCTCAGTGGATCGTGTGGTGGCCTCTGACCTCTTGGTCTCCAGGCTCTGAACATCAAGATGAAATCTCATTCTGATAGTAGGAAGGGAAAAAAGGTCCACAAGTGTTATGTGATTTTGGTTCAGTGCTAATCACTGTGCTCCATAAAATAATCCAACAAGGACTGAACAGACAATACCTCATGGCAAAAAGGAGTATGAGGAACAGAGTGGGAACTGTAGCAATAGAGAGCTAGTGATCAGTTACTGCAGGCTAAGACTTGCAGTGCTTTTATGGAGTGACACTGGAGCACTCAGAGCTACTTTGTTTCTTAGCCTACCTATCAAAGACAACTTGCACCAGGGACGATTTGTGGTGGCTCTCAGTAAAAGAGAAATTGGTTTTATAAAAGCAGCTTCCCTTTCATTTTCTGAGAGAGTTTCTGCATGTCTTTTGACCCTTTACTGATTACTGAAGGATAGCAATGCATTTTTGGGGGAGCTGAGCTATTGGAAACAGCAGATACAACTGGGATAGCTGTGAGCCAGTCATGTCTCTACTCACCTTGTGTGATCTGTTTCATAACTCCAGAGAGTCCTGTTGCAGGTCCTCTGTAGATAGCTGACTTCTAATATGTTCTCAGATGTGCACAGTTTTGTCTTGCTTCAGCAGTCCCTGATGGTGTATTCTCCTCAGGGTGAAAAAAAATTCCTGCAACAGAATTTCTTCCAGGACATCTGAAAGGATTGGTAAGCAGTATTTGAAGACAATTCCACATTGTAACTAATCTTGTTTAAACAGGCGTAAGACACAGTGAGTAGTTGTCTCCCTTGGCTGGTGTATAATTCCCCTTGCCATGAGGAGGCAGCATGGCAGTATCTCATTCTGAAGCTGGACCTGTCAACTTCAACTTCTTGGCTTGGATGTCCTTACAGGTCTGCCTATAAGAGTGGCACCCTCTTCTCAGGTGCTTTACCATGCTAAGTATGTCCTCTCAGTCTTGAATAATCAAGGGAACAAAAAGCTTGCACCCGCTGGAGGTAAGGGATCTAGTAACTGCTTTATTGATGCATGCAAGTTGCTTACATCTTGCTCTTAATGTTTCCCACGTTGTAGATCCAAGAGTTACACGAGAGCTCGTGTTGTGCCTGGGACCCCCAAGTCTGTCTCTGTGACAGTCCCCTGTAGCATCAGTCCCACTTTGTACTTTGCATTGGGCTGTGCATTGCTGCATTATAGAGAATGATGTGAGTCATGTCATCAAGAGTAGCCCCTTTCTTTGTTTTTCCTCATCCTACCCATTTGCTTGTTGTACCTATATGGACAATGAGTTGGAATTGCAATAGGCCAGTGCAAGCTTCTGCTGGTGTCTGTTTAGTGCTATCTTACCATTGACAATTGATATTGAATCTCAAATGGGGAACCAGTTTTTAATCCATAGATTGCATGCCCTATGGGTTGCTCACAGCACACATTTGTTACTTGAGATGTCACAGAAGGAAGTCTGAGCCAAAGAATGTTGTCCTTCATGTTCCTCTCCTCATGAGCAGGTGATGGTGGGTAAGACTTGTTCCTGAAAACTTTACCCAGTGCCTTCCTTGCCCCAGACCAAGGCACATCTCTGTACCCTGCCCAGGTGCCTGTTCTGGCTCACAGTGCCCCAAGCTCCTCATGACACTTGTTTCTCCAGAGACAGGGGCTGCAGCCTGCCCATAACCAGAAACAGAGCTTGTAGCCCCCAGGTCTATCCCTCCCCTTCCATAGGGATACACATCTCCCTGCCATTCTTGCCTGTCAGTCCTTGGGCAGAGGTCTGTGTCCCTCTCCCCTGCAGCCCAGCCCAGAGTTTATCCTGGCTCCAGGATGTGCAGAGCAGAGTGCACTGGGCAGACTGAGTGAAAGCAGCATGTCCAGCTCTCCGTGCTCCTGCAGCCAGCATGCCACTGTCATCAGACTGCCACTACTGCCTCCTTCATGCCCCCTGCTTCTTTGCTATGTACAGAATACATTTGGGGCTGAGCTTGTTGCATGTACCAAACAGGGGCAGCAGGGTGGTTTGTGGGTCAGGAATGTGTTAGGACCTGCACACCGAGTGTGAAATGACACCATAACTGGCTATGGTTATAACCTTGCTACAGATGTCCAGGTATGCTGCACTAGCACTGCTGTCTTTATCTACCAGGCCTGTCATCCTGTTTAAAAAAAAAAAAAAAAGAAAAAAAGAAAAATCTGGAGAGAGAAGGTAGAAGTCTAAGAAGACCTACTTTCCACTGTATTTTTAGCCTCTGATTTTGTTTTTCCCAGTATAATTCTGGATTAACTGTTTCATTGTTTTGTCCAGGCTGAGATCAAGTTTAACAGATCTAGAATTCCCTGCCAACATCTCTTTTGTGCTTTTCAAAATACAGGAATCTCACTATCATTGCTTCAGTCTTTGCCCAAGTTTCCTGGCTTTTTTTTTTTTTTTTTATGGTGTTGAGTGACATAACTAGTGAGATCTTCGGGGGCTCTTCAAGGTGTTCCAGTGGGAAATTTTTATTTTCAACAGATATTTCCTCACGTTCCCTTGATTGTAAAGAACAAAGGATCTCCTCTGTCATAAGATACAGGACAAGCCATCCCATGTCCTTCCTGTTTTAGAGACAATTACTACCTACAGATTTCTGCCATGTCTCCAACTATCTAGACCTAAACAAGGACATTATTCCTACTGTAATATATAGCTTTTGAGGAGAGAGCTCTGTGTGTGTGTTATTAAGAAATAACATTTTCTTAAAGATGTGAAGGCTGAGGGGCAATAAACTGCCCCAAATATTTTGTGATGTAGTTCTGCTCAGAGCCCACTTTGGCTTGCTCCCATGGAAATAGCTTTTCATATTTGTTGGTACAAATCATCTTTTAGGGGTTTTCTTCTGAAGGATTTGCATTCTTACAGAGATATATACTGGAGAAGTTGGTACTTCTACAGCACACTGCATTCACAGCGCTCTGCTGTTGCTGGCAGACTGGTCAGTGGTACCTCTGAGAAGCCATGAGCCATTCTCTCACTGGTACGAGAAAAAATGGCTGTACTTTGATGGGTCTGGTAGTGGCCAGGGTCAGGCCTTCACCTTAGAGTGCATGCAAGTAGCTGTTTTTCTTTCTCAGGTGCCCTGGCCTATCTATTCCATGGGTGCTATGAGGAGATCTGTTGTGCAGAGGCACTAATTGCAGAGCTGGCCGGAAATGGTAGCCAGGTCCTGTCATTTCTGTACCTGCTCCTTCTACTCCAGAAATACCTCTGCAAGAAATGAACGTCTTCTGCAGTCTGTTTGTAGAATAATTGAATTGTGGAATAATTCAGGTTGGAAGGGATGTCAGGAGGTCTCTGGTATAGTCCTTTGCTTAAAGCAGAGTCAGCACTGAATTCAGACCTGGTTGCTCAGGGCTTTATGCAGTTACATCTTGAAAGCCTCCAAAAATGAAGGTTGCACAGCCTGACTGTGCATTTCATTCCAATGCTTAACTGTCCTTGTGCTGGAAAAGTTTTTTCTTCTATCCAGTCTGAACCTCTCTTATTTCCATTTGTATCTGTTATGTATTGCCAACCCATGATCCACTGTAAAGAGCCTGTCTCTGTCTTCTTGATAAGGTCCTTATTGAAATTCTGCTCTAAAACTTTCTCTTCTCCAGGCTAAACAAGCCCAGTTCCCTCAGTCCCTCCTCACAGGCCAAATGCTCCAGCCTGCTGACCACCTTGCTCACCCTCCGTTTAACCTGCACTAGTTTATCCATCTCTCTCTTGTACTGGGGCCCCAAATCTGGACAACATATTCTAGATAGAGTCTGACAAGTGCCAGGTGAAGTGGAATAACTACATCCCTTGACCTTCTGGCTATGGTCCTATGAATACAGCTCAGAGCACTGTTGGCCATTTTGCTGCCAGGGCATACTGCTGGCTCATATTCAGCTTACTACATATCAGACCCGCAGGTCCTCTTCAGCAGAGCTGCTACCCAACCAGGCAGTCCCTAGTGTGTACTGTCACAGTGGATTATTTCTTCCAAGGTGTAGGACTTTGCATTTGTCCTTGTTGAATTTCATAAGGTTCATCTTAGCCCAATTCCTGCAACCTGTCTAAGGCCATTCAGGATGGCAGCCCTGCCTTGAGCGTATCAACTGATCCCCCCAGTTTGGTGTCAAGTGCAAACTTGATAAAAGTGTGCTTTGTTGCAGCCTCTAGGTCATCAATACAGATGTTAAACAGGACAGGTCCCAGGATACACCCCTGTATACCTCTTGTTACTGGCCTCCAAGTAGCATATAAACATTTCCCTCTGAGACTGCTCATCCAATCTGTTTTTAACCCATCTGATAGTCAACTCGTAATAGCTTTATATCAAACTCAAGACATTCTCAGAAACAGTGTTGAATGTTTTGCTAAAGTCAAGGTAAATGGCTTCCATGCCTCTCCCCTTGTCCACAAGTCCTATCATTTTATCATAGAAGAGAATTGGGTTGGTCAGGCATGATTTATCCTTGGAATATCTGCACTGACTGTTCCAAATCACTTTCTTCTCCTTCATGTACCCAAAATATGTTCTAGGGGAACTCACTACATCATTTTCCCAAGGACACATGTGAGGCTGACTGGCCTCCAATAAATTCTAATTTACTGGAATTTGGACCTCTTTTGAAAATGGATCAGAAGGAAGTTATAGGACAGAGAGAAACCCACAGTCTTTAAAGTCAGCTACTTTCACCTGCTTTTTCCTTAGTCACCTCACAGCCAGCACAGAGTAACTGGTAGTGTGCAATGGATGGGGTGACAGAGCTTTCTGGCTGCCTCAGACTTACTGCCAAGGGACATGAGAAGCCAAGAAGGAAGGGCTAAGATGCAGGTTAGAGTGGAGGTGGAATCTCAGAGGTGGGCTTCAGTTGATATGGAAGTGCTCGTGAAGTGGTGGAATGGAACAAGAGGCAGAGCAACTCAGCTGCAATGCTGAAGTGGAGAGAGCCTGTCACAGGTAGGCAGGTTCTAGGAGAGCATGGTGGGCAGAGCACATGGTGGCTTTTCTCGTGAGTTGGCATTTAAGCAACGACTGATGAAGCTGAGGGTTTTCTACTTGCTCCCTAATCACAGGCTCTGGGCGAGTACATTTATTTCACAGAAATGAAGAACTCTGAAGGATTCAATTCAGGGTCCTTAAAGCCTTTTTCCTGCAACTCCATTTAGTGTCACTCTGCCTCTCACTGAGGGAGATCTGCTTTCATGCTTGGGCATCTACTCTCATGCTGTCTGTTCTGTTTCTTTCTGCTTCCTTGAGGAAGAAAGTGGACCTGTACTCCAACCCCTGCAAATTTCATGCACATTGGAAGGACACATTTGCCCTGCCCTCTTCCTTGAGAGAAGTTCAGATAAAAATAAATGCATGTTTCTTTGCAAGCCTCTGAGTGAGTCCAGCATTTGTCTCATTCCTCTCAAGGTGTACCTGTCGGCATTGTGATTAGTGATCCACAGGCAGCTTAAATGCAGCAGTTGTAGTTGAAGCTGCAAAGTTCCTCTGTATGTTGAGAGCTGTCTGTGTCCAATTCCTTCTTGCAAGAAGAAGTCTAGAGAAATAATTCTCTTGCTGTCAGGCCAGGAAGAAGGGAGGTAAGGCTGAGAGAGGGGAAGAGGTGGCCATTGGGAGCACCTCTTTTGATCTGCTGCTGGCCTCATGTCAAGAGGGCAGGTTTCAGCCCAGTATCAGATGTTGGTTTGTTTTTGTCAGCTCACCTGCAGTGGCCTCAGGTGAGAGAAGCAGCTCTGCTAAGAAGCTGTCCAATTCCTAGTGCTTTCCAAGAGGGAAAGGGGGATTTCCATGTGCTCCATCTTCTAAACGGGGATATTTGCAGTGAGAGGCTTTCCAGGGCAGAATGTGACCCTTACATCCACTGGCATGCCTACATGTGGAAATGCAAGTACCTTCAGGTGCTGCAGACACATTGCACAATTTTTTGAGCTCTTCAGGATGTACCTTTGTTTTCCCTACTCCTAGCTTTTGTGTAAGAGAATATTCAAAGGAGAAATGTGCTAAAGGGAGGCTGGAAGTAAGGGATGGGGATGGCTGATAGGGATGGTAGAAGCACTGGGGCTCTTGCAGTGGACATATCTCCTTGGAAACTGAGGTGGAAGAGAGAAAGGAATGATGTGGAGCTCTTGAAAGTGGGTAATGACATCTGTAGAGATAGTATGGAGAACAAACCAGGGTGGGCAAGTGCTTCTGGCTTTCCGTTGCTGTTGCTTATTCACTCGTGTTTTCTTTGGCTGATATTTACATGCATCTGAGTGCTGGTGAAGCATTTGATTCTGCTATATGAAATCCCATTAGAAGTGTGTGTTTGTTCTCCAGATAGGAGGGGGACTGGGAACTTAAAAGTGGTCAAAGTACAACAATGAATGTAAGAGAATCATATAAGCTTGAGATAGAAAGATCTGGTCTTTGCCAATGAAAACCCAGTTTAATAGCCTGAAATGGCCAGTGCGGTGGGACAGGGATCAGCATTCAAACTAGTATGATTAATCCTTTTCATTAGATATATGGAAGAGGAAGTAAACAGACCATTGATTAAATTTGCAAAGGATACTAAATTGGGAGCACTGTAACCAGTGACTGCAGTGTGGAGATGCAGAGGGATTTGAAATTAGGAACAAAGACAAGAAATAAAGGCACCTGCTGCCAGGACATGTGCAAGTAAAAGAAAACCACATTGAACGTGGTATGTGGAGAGGAGAAACCTAAAAGACTGTAGTGCCAGAAGGAGATGCAGCCATTTGGTGTCTGAAGGCCAGTAAGTTGCTGTCCATTGGGGGAATCCTAAGACTGTGCTCGTTGGATAGAAAAGTTAGTCTGACTCATTGTTTGTGGAAGTCAATGGGAAGCCTCCCAGAGGCTTCAGTGAGGTTTGGATATGGCCTATAGACTGTGTCTGACTGCTGATGGATGAGCCAGTGGGAGAGTGGTCAGAATCACTATGTGTACCCAGCTGAGTCAGTGGGCATGCTTTGGAGCAGAGGATCCATGTCCTCTGTAAGGAGCTTCATCTTTAGGGTATCCTCAGGCCAATGTATCTAATCACAGTGTCAGAAGAGATCTGAATGGGAAGCAGGGGTGGGAGCAAAAGGATTTTACTGCAATGCAAGAGCAGGAGAATGACAGGGGAGGAAATGAGTGAAATCAATAACCAAATGCAATATAACCAATCTGCTCTGGCCTTCTTCAGTGCTCACCCCGGCATCTCCAGAGAATTGCTCAGACATGGCCTCCTGGTCAACATCATCCCTGGGGAAACTTCTGGTAGAGAAACAGGAGCAGGAAAGTAATGAGACTGGTGCCAGGGAGGTGTTAATGTGAGTGAGTCAGGCTCGGGCCTGGGAGTCCCAGGTTTTTGTTGGAACATTGGGCTCTCACTTTGTGTTTTGCTCATTTAGCATTTGAGAGACAAAAGGGAGCAGTAGGGCTCTTGGAGGTTAACATTCACCCTTTGTGCTATTAAGGAATCTGCCTCCATTGTCAGCCTAAACTGTGTTGGGCCATTGCTACAGGTTGTGCTTCCTTATGCCCCTGACGTTCCTGTTCAGCTGGGACATGTGGTAAACATGCCCCTACATCCTCCACCAGCCGTAGGTGGCAGCTCTGGACAGTGAGGTGATGTGAGAGGACCCTGAAAATCCACCCCTTGAAGAGCAGTTCTGTCTGTCTCTCTCGGGGCTGGGGGCAATGAATGCTGTGCTGTTCTGCATGTGAACTTTCCAGTGAATAGGGTCATGGATGCCCCTAGAGGTGCTCACAGCAGTGACAAAAACTACATAGCCTTCATAGTGCTCAGGTGAACTGGCAGAGGCTGAGGGGCAGTGAATAAACTTTCCTCAGGGTGAGGTTGTACCATGCATTTCACCAGACTGGAGGAGTTCTGCTGTGCCTATCCCATTCTCAGTGGATCAGGGAGAGGCGAGAAGGTTAAAGGGAATATATATTAAAACTGTTTTGTAGGGTAGCATTGATTCTGACAAGCCCAAGAACCACTTCTACAATAAGCTCTCAATGAGGTACTGCTACTCAGTTCAGGCTGTGTCAGGCCAGCCACCAAATGGTGGAGCTGGCTGGTCCTGGGCTATTGCATCATGTGGGAAACGCTGTGTGCGAGAGAGGGGATTTCAGCAGTAGTGGGTTGCCAGTCTGTAAAGGTCATGGAAGGGTGAGGCAGAGCTGGGAAATGTTACAAGGGAAGGAAGCTTATCATTTTTTCCTTTGATGGCTTTTTGTACCCTGCAGTGCTTTCCAGCCTGACCTCTGCAAGCTGGGTTCATATGGCCAGCACAGTTGTTCTGCCTCTGGGTAACAAGGCAGACTTATCTTACTGCAGCTTCTGGTGTCCACACCTATCTCCTCATCTAGAGAGGCAGAGGAGGGAGGTCTAGAGAGAAGGTACAGGGGAGTTGTTACACTGAAAGGAGCCATCTAGCACTTGAAATAGAGCTAGGTGGGGTGATACATAGAAGGGTAGAAGTTATCACACCAGTTTGCACCAATTATCTCCCTGCTTCTGAGTCCCATTTCCCAGGGCAGCTGATGCTCCAGAAGAGTAGAGTTTGGGGGTAAGTTTTTTTTTCTCTTTCTGCTGGTTTGAGCTTCAGCCTCCAATTTTGGATATCCTTTGCCTCTTCTCCAGGAAGGTGGGTCCAGCTGGTGGTCCTTTGGCAACCTCAGGGGCCAGCTCTCTACAGTTCTCATCTGTTTCTGTAGGAACTTTAGAGATAGAAACAGCTATTGTGTCAGTACCCAAAGCTTAAAGACAAACCAGGCACTTAGGCCAAGGAGTTGCCACGTAATTTGTCCATAAAGCCTGTGGGAATCTCCCTCAGCTGGCATCCAGTCACTGATGTGGGGTCTGAGTGCACCATTATTCTCTGATGTTCAGAGTCATACCAGCTTATGAGTTATAACTGAATCTCTGTCAGTGTGATAATTTTACGAGAGGCGGTAGATTGTCCCAAACTACTATGAAGTTCTTGCAGCAAGTTTTGGCTGCTGTCAGTGAGACAATAGAATACTGGAGAGCTTGTATAGATCACATCATAATTCATATACCTATCCGATCCTATTTTTAATCCTGCTTAATCTGTATCTTCAGTGCTAGCTGGTGGGTGTAGGTCCCATGAGTTAATGTGGCTTCATATATTCTATATTCTCCAGGCACTTTTCTCTCCCAGCTTTGTGCTCCTGTTTCTGCTGTCTTCCAGGAGATATTCAGTGCTAACTGACTATAGTAGCTTTCTCTGAGGGCATGGTTCCCTTGGGGTCTTTATGGTAGTATCTAAGGAAGAAGAAATAAGGAGAGCAGAGAGGTTTCCCCTAAGAGATTCCTCCTGCATTCAGAGATAGTGCTACTATAGAGCACAGAACATAGGGACAAAAATTCCTATCCATTATTGCTTAGTATTTTCTTCCTGGTGTATCTGAATAAGTGCTGTTTTACCACCACCACCACTTTTTTTTTTTCTTCCTTGCCACCGCTGTAGAGTGAAAGGTCATTTCCATTGAACTGTCTATGTTTCCTGTATTCATTTGGAAATTGCAGCCCTATGGAAGTGCTATTTGAGGGCAGTCTGCATTTGGCTGACACTGGGTTTCACCCCCAATTTTCTGTCTTTCTATCCATCTTTGTCACTGAGGGTTTTCTCAGCCCACTTTTACCTTGATTAATTTAAAATGAGGCTGTCATCTGCAGTTTTCTACCACCTGTTCTTCTCAGTTTCCAGGTCATTCATAATATAGCTCAGTAGTCCTAGCATAGACCCTGGTGCAACTGAGCTTTTGACCTGGTCTCGTGCTGAAGACTAGCTGTTCATTCTTTGCTAACGTTTTCAGTGTCATCCAGTTTCTCATTTGTGATGGAACTTTCACTCCACAGATGCTAGTTTTTCAAGAGTGTCTCTGAAAAAAAGCATTACCTGAAGGTCCAGATTGTCAGCTGGTTACCTTGCCAAGCTGTTTCAGAGGTACCTTGAAAGAAGTCCACTAAACAAAGGACCAACTCTTGTTCCAGAATGAGAGAACTGGCTTAATTGGTAGCTGTAAATAAATTATTTATATATGGTTGTATATAGTTTATATGGTTGTAATTAGTTAAGCTAATAATTGTAATTCCAGCTTACATGGGTATAGGGATCAGGCCCTTGAGTGATGGAATCATAGAGATCCCCTTCAGTGTGGTGTTTTATCTTTCCCTTACATTCATCATGGGTGAGCTCAGCCTTTTGTAGTAGGGACCCATGCAGGTGTTCACTGGGAAAGCTGTGATGTACTGGGAGGAGGCATACTCTTCTCAAGCACTGAGTCATGTTTAGGTGCCCTGACTCCAGCCATGGTGAAATCAAAGCCTACTGCAGTCCCTACCCATGGGAAGTGGGAAATGATATTGGGTGGTTACCGAAGAGAATTGCCTTTGCACTCTTTCCCCTTGAGGAGTCTTTTTTAGACTAATTTCTTAGAGAGGGAAATGAGCACTGAGGAGTTAGCAGGAGGCTGGTTTTGTGGGAAACCTCACTCCTGAGAAGTAATTGTGGAGTTTTCTCTAGGACTCGTGGATGGATGCACTTGGTGTATCCTATTGTCTGGTGCTTGACTCCCCTCATTCCAGCGTTCCTGGTTCCCTGCAGTACCCAGCCTTACAATACTGCTGCTATTCTCTGCTCACTGGCATGTGCTTCCCAGGTGCTCATACTCTCCTGCTTCTGAGGCTGACCCTGCGATGACAGCTGCCTGGCTGCCTATCAAAGGCTCCATTTAGAGCTAGCCTGAGAGCAGACAGAAAGCTGCAGTGTTAGACCCCGAAATCTGACACAGTGTGGCTTGCCCGCTTTTCAGTGGGTCCTTGACAGCCTTTCAGCTCATGTCTGTCAGCCCCCCTGCCAGGCACACAAGTTCACTTCCATCTTGGAAGAAGGGGAGAGAGAACTGACATTTCACCAAGTGGCGGGCATGCCAGGGGATGTAGGGAGATAAGGCAGGATCACAGAAGCAGCTGAAATCCCCAGCGGATATTGCGTTGCTGGCTGGATTGACAGGTTAAAAGTATTGCTGGGACAAGTCTCCCTGCTCATTCTGTCCCAGAGGACTGTGCAGAGAGAACAGCACTCAGTCCTAATGATTCTTGGCCTACATTGGGACCAGTTCTGCCATAGGCTGGCATGAGGACATCCATGGGGAATTTGTTTCCAACTTTCAACAGGAGCTACCCATAGAATGGCTTTTTAAATAAAGTAAGTTCACTTAGCAAACAACAGCAGTAAATGAACAGAAACACTGACGTGGCCAAGGATGAAATATTAGCATTTTACAAATCCGTTTAGCGAAGACAGCCCCTGGGCACTGGTTCAGGTCCTTGTGTTAGTGGGCTGTTTGCAATGCAGTAAGCTAACTTAGAGCCAAAACCTGTCAGCTTCTTCCTGGAGCTCAGGAGGGCAAAACTTGTCTTAGTCAACAAACTAAGTCTGGTCTAAAAACATAATACTTTTGCATTTATTTTATCCCAAAGTACTTACAACACGTCAATCGGAGCGCAAGCTTCAGGCAGTGTTTTGGCCACTCCAGACTGCAGGCAGGGAAAGGAACAGTTTTCTTCAAGCCCTACAAAAATGCTACATAGGCAACAGCAAACCAAAGTGACTTGTTCAAAGAGCACCACTTCAGTGACTATAGATGATAGTGATGCACTGAAAAGGCTCCCTGTTGCATCACAGCAGCGAGCAGTGGGCTCAAACAGTCCTGGCTTGGAGAACCTCCCTGCGCAGTTATGAACTGCTTCCTGCCCATGGCTGAGTTTACTGGGGAAGGGATTTCTCCAAATGCTTATTTAGGCTTGACTGGTTCTCCAGCTCTCATGTTGCATCACAAGATGGCATGACTGGAGGCTACTGTCTAGCAGAAGTTTTCCACTTTTGGAAAGAAGTGGCTGTGTCCTTGGGTAAGGAGAAAGTTGCATGGGGAGTCTTTTCTTCAAGGTTGTTTGATCCAACCTGATCTCCACCGGTAAAGCTGTGCCAGGTGTGTGATGTGAGTGTAGTTTCAGCCCAGCACCCACTAGGAAAATACCATGTGCAGAAGCTAAGGCTAGGGCTCCTAACCTGGGGAAAGAGGTATCAACCCTCAGGAAAGGGATATCAGAGTGGGATGAGGGTCTTCCTGGAAGAGGGTCTTCCAGGAACTTCTCTGTGCAGTCAGTGGGGAAACACTGGTGACTGACCAGTGTGTGACCCAAGCTGTTACCTGTAGGTCCCAGACCAGGGCACTGTTCCAGGTAAGTGAGGGGTCCCAGGAGAGAGGGAGAGTGCTGGGGCATGCAGGCTGGAGGATAGGTCCTGCTGGGTCAGCAGAAATTAATTAAGCCAATACACTAGTCAGTGACTGGCCAGGGGACCAAAGGACTGTATTTCACCTGTGAGGAGGGTGTCTGAGACCAGGCAGATTGCAAGGGCAGGGAGAGGGGGGTGCACAACACCTGGGGATGCAATGCTAGGGAGGATATAGCAGTGGGGCAGAGACGTGCTGTCATCCTGCAGCTAGTGGGGAAGTTGCACCAAGGAGTAATGTGTGCCCTGCTTGCTGACCTCTCCACATCACTCTCCATTTCCTGCCCACTCCTATACATGGCAGATGAGGGCACTGCCTTTGTTTTATGCTGTGATCCATGCTCTTTCTCCCAGGTACTGTGACTCTGCAGTACCTCCTGCCTGTTTTTCTTGCCCAGACCATTCAGACCCAATATCTAGGACGTGTTGCCCACTTCCTTCCCCCTGTTGTGCAATCACAGTCCCATTCTGCAGCCCTATTGCTCTGTTCTGCATGCAGCAGTGCCCCTTGCAGTCCCTACTGAGAGGCTGATAAAGACCTACTGCCTGAGTTACCTTTAGCTTTTATAAACCAAAAAATACAGACAGCATGTAAGCAGCATTCACTACCTTGCATGCCTTTATCTGCTTATTGGATACACATCCCCCTCCCTCCAGCATCTCTCTCTTTTTTTAATATGTTTTTTTTTAATTTGTTTTGATGAATGAGTGACAACCCTGACACCCGATTCGCTGAGATTAATAGAAACGACACAATATTTACGTCGCGCCGACGAGCAATTATCCTGCCATCTATCTTTGAGATTATCTTTCTGATTGAAAACTACTCATCCGTGTAATCGGAATTATTTGGAATTAGAAGGGAATTTATGGCCCCTCTCACTCTCCCTCCTATTTGCCTCTGTCTCCATCCTTCTTCCCCCACCTTTAAGAGGGATCCTTTCTTCCTTCATTCCTTCTAGCCTTCCTTCTTTTAGCCTTGTGGATGGAAACGTGTGCTTCACTGTACCAGGTTTTGCTGTACGAGGATGGTTGTTTGTGGAGATGGGGGATACTGGGCAAGCCTGTGGCCAGGCAGGCACTGGGGACCATGGGGATGCAGTGAGGCTTGGACAGCAGCCGGGGGATAAAAGGATCTACAGAAGAAGACTGGCATGGGAAATGGACACATAGAGTATGTGACACAGCAGAGGCTGTGCAGGCAGCACTGCAGTGACAGAATAAATGGAGGCACCTCACTTATCTCCCTTCTTTATTCTGTTTTACAGTTCCTTCCTTATTACTCTGTTTTGAAGATGCCTTTCACTGGCCCACTGCTTAGTAAATTTATTTTATGTAGATGCTTATCTGAAAGTATTTTTCCAGCTCACTCTGTGTAGGAGAAGGATCCATGCTTGTGGGCAGCTTCTTGCTTGCCGTGAACCTTTCTGTAGTGGCTGCTGGTGTTTCTTGCTTCTTCAACAGTCCCTGAAGACAACCTGCTGTCCTCCAGTGTGTGGGATGGGGTCTGGCAGTCTCACTTCAGTACTGATGTCCCCCAACACAGTGCTGTCTGCGTAGGGCTTCTAGGAAATACTCTTGCTTGTTTGTCATAGCTTTAAGAGGCTGATAGGTGGTATAGGACCTCTGTTGTTTTTTCTCACTGGGAAGAGCTGTCTTTTGCATTTTTTCAGAAGCACCAGTGTTTCCCACACTTTTCTTTATTGGCTTTTCATTCTTTTCCTTGCCTGTGATGCAGAAGAAGCAACTAGTCATGTTGTCTCAGGTCACCTCTAGAGGCAGGAGACATAACTCTCCCTTTTTGGTGATTCCAGGATGGGATAGCAAAATTCACATATGCTCCCTCTCTTCTCTAGAAGCCCATATCTTAACACAATCCTCAGTGAAGGATTTCCTACCTTTCCCTTTTCCTGTGTGAAGACAGGAGTGGGACTATCCTACTGCACATAGAAAAAAATCTGTGCTGTAGATCAGTTGGCACTGAGAACTGCTCCTCTGTAGACATGCTTCGAAAAAAATGCTTAATTTTTTTACACATGGTTGTGGCAGAAACAGAGACAGTGAAGTGGATGTCAGGGGAAGTCAAGCAGCAGAGACATTTTAAATGGATCTAGTAGCATCTGTGTCCTTTGAGAACCGCTACATGGAAAGGTTCTTTGCTCATGTGAATCCTGCTGGAGAAGAGAGAAGGGAAGCAATGTAGGTTTATGAGCAAGTGCCATGTGCTGAAAGAGAGACATAGTGCTGAAGGAATTAATCCTGAACTCAATTGCAAAGACACCAGCTAACATACAAGCCAGGCTGACAAAGATGTTTGATACAGAGAGCACTGTAAACAGTTAATGACACAAGGATTTGGAAAAGGAAATGTGCTTTGAGGTACAATTGCTCTGTCAGCTCGAGAGATCTAGGCCCAGATGGGAATCCCAGATCCTTCCGCCCAGAAATACCCAATGTTGTTATTAATTAGTATGGAAATATTTTCCTTTCTTTAGAGAGGGCTGTTGAATTGCCAGTGGGATACTGGGGGGATGGGTGTGTGCGTGTGTGGGGTAGGCTATCAAGGCACTATTAATTAGGTTACTTCCCACTGCTGTTGACATGCTGGGGAAGGGGGTTGTTTGCAGGCCAAAATAAAAAAGAAAGGGAAGTGGAAAGACTGGGAATGAGAATGGAAACCATGAGGAAAAAAGCAGTTGCATAGGACAAAGCACAGTCTGAAAGAAAAGGTATGTGTGAAAAGACATTCCTAAGATTTGAGAAACCAGGATATGGTTAGAACCAAAGGGGAAACTCCTCTGAGACAGCAGCAGTGTGGACTGGACACAGCCACACAAGGACTGACTGATCCTCTCCTGCCTTGTCACTGGTTTTGTTGTTCATAACTTCCACAAACTTGGCACCAAAGCCTCCTCGTGTCAGTCTAGTGACATTTTATGCCAACTGTCACTATGGAACAGGAGAGAATTTGGATGAGAAACTTCAGTTGTAGGTTACCTTCTTTTGCTGGCTGGGTCTCTTACCCCCTTCCTTTGGAATGGGATCTTTATCAGCTTTGATGAATAATCATAAAAATACTGATTGGATTTTTTGCTTGGCTTCCTACACTTCACTTTACTACTTTTATCAAGGTCTCCTTGTGGTCTCTAGCTCTGTACTTCTGGTCATAATGTGTACAGCCCTGGGAGAGCCCAAACACAAAAAACAGCATAAAGTGATAGTACAGCCCTGTCTCTAAGCAGTAGGTGCTGCATTTACAGTTCTGAGAGAGTGCCAGAACAAGAAAGAGACAAGGCATGTGTGTGGCAGTATGAGTTAGAATAAGCAAAGGATCTATTCACAGAGGGGACAGAAAACTGAGCAAGTGGGTTACCTAAAAATATCAGTGCAGGCTCCAGGCTCCCTTGCAGAGGGAAAGAAATCAGTGCAGTTGTGATTATTCAGATAAAGTGTTTTGGGTTTGTGAAGGGGGAGGAGTGGAGTGATAAGACAAAGACATAGCATTGATACCTCATACGGGACCAACACAATCCAGACCTATTTATCCTGAGATCTGACTCTAGAGAACATAGCTGTCTGTTGCATTTTCTTCCGAGAAGCCTGTCTAGTAAGAAGTTGGTTTCTGAGCATGCAGAGGACTCACCCACCCTCTGTGGAGTGATACAGCACAGAAGGAAAAAAGCTATCCAGGTTGCAGCCTACCATCACCACTTTAAAACCTCAAGTTCCCTAAGAGATCCAGAGTGAACAGAGGTGGTTTGAAACAGAGAAACTGGTAAAAAGGGGGACTAAATCTAGAAGGATAACTTGGCTTTCAATTCCAGGGATGCGTGCACAACAGTGACAATTTATCAGCATGTGAAAGATTGCTGTTAGCCCATGCACATCTGCTGGGGGCTAAAGAAACTGTTGTCCCTAAATCTGCCACCAGTCATAGAATCCAGGAGTACTCACAGAGCCCTTGCCTGCCCTCTTCCTATGCTACATGTAAGGCAGAGCAGGGTTGAGGTGAGATATGCTCATCAACAAGGAGAGGTATGGCAGCACAAGAAGAGTGAAGTAGGATGAAGCTGAGCACTGCACAAGTGAGGGCTCCTGATTCCAGATCCAGCTCTTTTTGGCTTAAAAGTGGGGTAGGGTTTTTTGGTTGGTTGGTTTTGGTTTGTTTGTTTGTTTGTTTTTAAAGAAAATGAAGTACAGATTATATTGCAACATTGTGTTCCTTTGAAAAATGCCTTGTCAGTTTAACTCGGATTTATTGTTAGACCTGCTTTTCTAAGGAAATACTGTGCATGCAATTGCACTGGGTGAGTTTGTGTAACTTTTGAACCTGATATCTAGTTTCAAACACATTTTGCACCCAGTCAGAAGTCAGAAAGGTATTAAGTTCATGCAAGTTTCATGAAATAGGTGGCAGGTAGAGTAGGAAGACCTTATTATTACCCCTTAGGGAGAGACTGCAGAATGAGCTCACTCTAATAGAGTCCAGGAAATCCACATGGGACAGGGACTGTCCAAATGCCCCAATTACAGAAGAGTTCAGCTGAGGCTCACATCTTACTGCATGTGCATCAGAGGATCCATTGGTTGGTCAGTGTCCCTCGCAGATTCCCTAGTGACTAGTAAGGCATGAGCTTCCTTCTTTCTGGACATTCATAATGCTGCTAATGCATGTGGATTCCCTGGAATTTAATAAGAGGTGAGTAATATTGCAGCCTCAGTATAGTACAGTTAAAAAGCCAGTCAAAGACAACAGAGAAAGCTACTGGAAACAAGGTGTCTTTGTTTCAGGTTCCTGAGAAAGCAATACACACCCAAAATTTTCAGCAGCAGATTCTTTGAAGGTAAGTTGAGGTGCAGATGTGAAATTGCCAATATCTGTACTGACTGTATCTTCTGCCCTCTAGTTTACGTGTGCCCCAGTTTTCATTGCATTAGTCTCAGATAGTTTGAGTACTGGTTTCACTGTGATTTTGGATCCCAGTATAGTTAAACTGATACAGCTCTGGCATGAATATTACGTTGGTATGACATACTTAGTTCAGCAGAGCTTCTTTGGAGATGTAAGCTAGACTAACATAAATGTGGTTATAGTTATATAACTTTGTTCAGTGCAATATTCTTATAAAATCATTCCTGTGAAGTGGGATAGTTATGTTTATACAAAAATGATGCAGACTGGGCCTCAAATTACAAAGTATTTGCAGTAGAGACCATATTTGCATATTTACATATGTGTGATGTTTAGTGTCAAAAGGCCCAGGTTCTGAATGCTGCTTGTAATAATAATAATAACAACAACAACAACAATAACAACATAAAAGGGTTACGAGTCTGGCTGGGGAGTCACCACAGTGTGTCTGTAATTAGTTGTAATAAAAATTATCATTTATGAGGCATCTGGAAACACAAACTCTCAGAGATGAACAGTAACTATGTAGTCACCTCTGTCATGGCACAGCCTTAATGACATTTTTGTCAGGGAACTTCCTTACATTTTGCTTGCTCTGTACCACGAAATAAAGGTAGTGGCTGAATGGGTTTTGTTTGCAGTCTTGCCATTACGTGGATCACTGAGGCTCTCTGTCTTCATGACTCAGTTAACAATGTTTGCAAGGGGAACACACAACATTTCACAAGCATAATGTAGCAATGCAGAAGCAGTTTCTCTGCACAGATGCACATTCTGAAGAAAGACATGAAATACGAGTTTGCATTTATGGAGAACCTGGCGAAAAAATCACCTTTGAAGAAGGCAATCAATGAGCAGTTCAGGGCAGGGGTCTGCTTCCTGATATTGTGGCTTTCAGTGTCAAGTCTTGTTTGCTTGTTTGCTCTTTGATTAAAGTTTTCCAGAGCAACAATTTCTCCAAATTACTGCCTCCACTCAGAACAATAGTTGTTAACATAGAAGACTACCAAATAATTCCTCCAAAACTCAGATTTTTGTTAGATTTCATAAAAGAATGACTGAGCTTTAGGAAAGTGTTTTCTTGGGGAATTTGCTGATACAGCTGAGAAATATGAAATGCCCTATGGTTATGACCAGCCGTCCACCTGCCTCCAAATTAGAGCCTTGCTTTCAGCCTGGATGAGAGCTAGTGACTGCTGAGAAAGTGAAGAGTAAAATAACTTTTCTTAAACATAAGCTGTTTTCTTTGGAAACTTCAGAATCATAGAATCATTAAGGTTGGAAAAGCCCTCTGAGATCATCTAGTCCAACTGTCAACCCAACACCACCATGACTACTAAACCATGTCCTGAAGTGCCACATCTACACGTTTTTTGAATACCTCCGGGGATGGGGACTCCACCACTTCCCTGGGAAGCCTGTTCCAATGTTTGACTACTCTTTCAGTAAAGATGTTTTTCCTAATATTCAATCTAAACCTCCCCTGGTGCAGCTTGAGGCCATTTCCCCTCATCCTAAAGAAGGAGACATGAAAAAATTTCCACAGGCTATACATTTTCTAACATCCCATTTCTAGAAATTTAAAAATGTGAATTGTGTCATCTGATAATGTGGCAAGAAGAAACTTCTCCAGAAGAATGGCACAGATGTATCACTCTCGAGAACAGGTTTCCCAAAGAGAAGGCGGCAGTCTGTCCTGCAAGATTCCGTGGGGTTTCACCAGGCAAATGAATCCCAGGTTCTCATGGCAAGGCACATCATGAGAGAGAAAGAGGTTCTGTTCTTGTCTGTGCTACTTAAGGTGTATTTATAAGTCACAGGGGAGCACCACACAGTGATAACTTGCTTGGATACAATCTCATGGGGCTCTCCATTTGAATTAATATAGCCTGGTTCTCATCTGGATATAAAGTTCATATGAACGAGGCTATCTTTCTGCCAAAATCCAAAACAGCTCATTCAGAGCATGCTGAAGTAGCCCTGTATAGGTCTGTTTTGCTAAAGTACCCTTCTTTGCTTTGTGACATGAGGCTGCTTCTCCTGGAGTTTCTGTTACCTTGCTGCAAAGTGCTCTGATGCTGCTACCCTGCCTCACAAAGATTCAGAGGGCTAAATCCATCACATCTTGCACAGAGTTTAATGTTGCACAGAGGTGCTAAAGAAAGGTGGTGATTTCATGGTGGGTTGGGGTTTTTTTCCAAGCTTGCGTGCATGGGAGAGCCGTGTGGTACATGGCATGTCAGGGAAGAAGCTATTGTGATTGCTTTAAATCTTCCTCTCTGTGCTCAGCAGGGAGCCAGGCTGTGTATGAGTGAGTGTGTGAGTCCATGCTTGTGACACATTCCTCGAGGGAGGGGACTGGCGAGGAGCTGGGCCTCACCTCCCAGCAGCAGCAGGGCCCTAGGCAGAAGCGATGGAAGGGACTGGTTATTCCGGGCGAGGACAGGTCCAGGTGTGGCAAGAGCACAGACTAAAGCAGCAGCAAGGGACTGAGCAACCAAATGTCTGCATCTGAAACACGGACTCGACAGAAACCTTCCTCAAGCAGCTGTTTCCAAGGGGCTTTGGGTAAATCCACTTGAGGCTAAAGATTTGACAGATTTTTTTTTTCCCCCTCTTCACTGTTAAACTTCAGTGAATGCGACATCTTTTTACAGGGGGTAGGTGTGGGGTGGGGAGGATGAGGGGATGATAGAGGACAATATAGCTTGCTATAGGTATATGTACCTGAGTTCCAGCTCAGGTTCCAGCAGCTTTGAATATCTGTGGTAGACTGCAGGGCACCTCTGTGCCCAGAAGCAGCCCATAGCTCTTCCTGGAGTGCAGGGGCAGGCACTGCATGCTCCCCACCAGGGTCTCAGAAGCATTGCAAGGAGGGGATGCTGCCTATGGCACATGCAGAGACTGTCAGTAGGGAAACAATTGGGTTTTTGGCTCCTTCTCAGCCTGGCAGGCTGTTGGCTGGCAGCACGTAGCTCCGGCTGGCTGAGCGGGCAGTTGCGGTGTGCATGCCTGAGCACCAGCTGCATTATCCTGGCACTCTCTGGCAGTGCCGCTTCTCTTCTGGGACTGTTTGTGTGGCCCTTCCTTCATGTCTTCTCAGTGCAAAGCATCCTTAGACCAAATCCTGAGTGACTGAAACAAGCAGTAAAGCTCAGCAGCAGCACAGATGGCCCCTGAGTTTGTCTCCTTTGTGTGTGTGCTGTAGCCTTGCTCCTTCATCTGGGATGAGATCAGTGCCGGGGAGTTAAGTTTCTGACTGCCTTGGGAGCAGAGGAAGGGAATGCTAAATCCTTTTGCAAAATCCTTCTTTCTTGTAAATATGGGTGATTACATTCAAAGAAAAGGATCTTGCCCTTCCCTCTCTCCATTCTCTTGGAGAGGAAATGCTCTGAGTTTTGAGGTGCTGCAAACTGCAGGGCAGGAAGGGTCCGGGTCGGGAGAGATTTCAGAGGTGACTGGCAGCACTGAAATGAAGGACGACTTGAGGTGACGGGGTGAGGAGACCGAGGAGACTGCAGCAGAATTACAGTGAAGAGAGATAAACCACCTCACTTATTGCTAAGATGAAGCTGAGCCAAAGTTCAGCAGAACTTGCTATGGTTAGCCTGAAGAAAGAGAGACAAGGAAGTGGGGGATTTTACCTGGGTCTGTGCCTGTTCAACACATTACAAGGGCTTACAGCTCTCTGTGAAGGGTCTGGCAGCCACAGAGTGGTTCAGAAGTGATTTTAGATGGCACAGAACTGAGAGGCATTAGCTGGAAATGCAGATCCCAGTTCCCCTTGGGGTGCAAGTGAACCTTGCTGTAGCTTTATGTGCTGGAGAGGATTCTGTGAGGGTAATGTTTAGCCTGCCATTTCGTGTTTGATTTACCCACAGTGAGAGAGCGATATTATGGTGGCAGAACTTCACTGCCAGCGAGGGAATTGAGGCAGGCATCTGCATACACATCGCCATGTCTGTGAAAGTCATGTGTGCCCTCAAGTGCCTCCCAAGTCAGGTAGTTTAATTCCCTCGTCAGTCAGGAGTTGTAGGCAGGGTTTTGGTGTGATCTGTGTGGGAGAATAGTCTCTCCCACAGTAACAAGACAGTTTTCAGTACTGTTTGGGGTTATTTTTGGTGGCCTGTGTCCTCCTACCCATCCCTGTAGTGTATCCTGCCTGGCACAGGAGCCCTGGAAGTGTCAACCAGAGATCACCTCGCTGGGAGCACTTGGGTCTTGGTTGCAGAGGGAGAGCTACTGAACGAAGCAGATTTTTTTTAATCTGTTGTGAGATACTGTGGTAGGCTGACCTTGGCCAGCTGTGAGCTGCAGTTCCTTCAGGAAATATCCACCTGCTCCACCACAGTCTCTGCAGGGGCTGCAGGGGCCTGTCTGCTCCGGCATCTGGAGCGCCTCACTCCCCTCCTGTTGCTCTGACCTGGGTGTCTGTGGGACCATTTCTCACTCCTCGCTGCCTGTGCAACATTTTCCGTCATTTCTTAAACACGTTTTACCCCAGGCATCACCATCTTGGCTGAGGGGCTCAGTTGTGCCCTGTGGAGGGTCTGTGGCAGAGCTGGCTAGAAGTGGCTGTGTCCGGCACAGGGCAGCCCTGGCCTCTCCTCACAGAGGCTGCCCTGCCACCACCCTGCAGCCAGCACCTCACCACAGACACCTGATGCGGATATGCTGAGTGACACTTGGCTGATGGTATTTTGATGGGGGTGAGAACCATGCCTTCTCCTTCAGATTGTAAGAGTCCCAACCTCAGGGGCAGGGGTAAGGGCTCTTCAGATGCAATTAACTTGACTGGGAGATGAGGCAGGACAGGAGATTAGTGGTGTTGCTTTGGAGGAGGCTCACAAGGGACCCACTGCAGAATTACACTTTACTTATTTCCTTGTTTTAGAGGCTGAGGAACTTGTGTAGCACCTCACTTTCCTCTGAGAGCTCTGCTGGGTTGTGCTGATCTGCAGACATGTCTTCAGTGGGGGTGGAAGCAGGTGAGCAGCCCTGAAACCCCTCAGTTTGTGTGCAAAGGGCTTCTCTTGGAAAGGCTTATTCTTCATCTGGGTGTCTGCAGCCAGGAACATCCCCTTCCTTTGAGGAACTTTGTCAGTTATGTGTCTTCTTTTTTATTTTTTAAAAAATATCTTTTAATTGAGCAAGACACACAATCAAAGAGTATGGAGCCCCTCCCTGGAGAGGAGGGGAGGGAGCGGTAACAACCCCCCTGACACATGCATTTGGAAAATGGTGATGATTTTTCTGGGGAGCTGAGCTAACAGTCTGGCTCTAAGGAGTTTAGATCTGGAGCCAGACATCGCAGTTAGGACTGTCTGTGGTTGTAATGTAGTTGTCGGGTTTTGTAGAAATTGTCTGAAGGAATCTGAATTAAAAACAAAACAAAAACAAAAACCAAAGGGGAACCTGTTTCTGGCAGTCCTGGTCCCTGTTTGATCTGGCACCAGAACTGGTTTAAATCTCACTTTGTCCTCCTTCTCGTGCTATCAAAATTGCTATGAACTTTATTATGACTGTTTCCATGCTTCCTTTCCCTCCCCACCAAGTCCAAGGTCACTAAGAACATGAAACTGTCTCTTGCCTGACCTTAGTAGGCTGCAGGGCTGCTTTGAGATTTGTCTGAGCACACAGCTAATGCCCTGCCAGCACAGGTGTGGACTTGCTGGTGCTAAACAAGGTCCTAAACAAGTGGTACAGCAACAGCATGAGTTTCTGCAAAGCATCCATAACAAGTTGAAAGTGCAAAAGGTGCCTGCCCCAAATGATGGAATTGACAGCCCAACGTTGGTGAAACACGTTGCAGCATGCGATTGGAAGAAGATGATGGTGCATTCCAGCAAGAGAATATCGTGGTTACACAATTTAGGCAGGAGTACATCCAAGAAGTCTTATTCTGTTTCATTGTTTTTTGCTGGATGTAAACACAGAAGCCCTTTTAGGCAAAGGCTCTGCAGTATAAGCGGAAGTTTAGGAGCGATCTAAATGAGGTAAGGGTAGAAGGGACTGTGTTATCACACTGTACATGATAGACTGGCAAAGGTTGCGTATTTAAATGTAATGCAGCATATGATTGTCCTAGTGTTTGCAGGCTTTGGTTAAATCCTTACAGATTTTATTTCTGTGTGTACATGTAAAACTGAATGCTCACTCTGGATAGTCTCTGAACGCACTCTGGTATGTGTTTGGTTGCTCAGGCCAGGCTGTTTTCTTTAGTGCATTGTTATTACTGGTGGATTCAGAAAAACAAGGGCGAGTAGCGTTCTTCTGCGCTTGCTCTTGTTCTTGTTAAAACTAATGGCATAACTTCTGCTCAGCAGCCACAGATGGTGCCTCTCCACAGCCTAACTCTGCAAATTGCTATGCCAGGTGAAGACTCTTCTCTGCCCGCAGCTCTGAAAATGGAAGAATAGATTTGAGTGCTGCCTAATCCAGGAAAGTTCCTTAGTCCTAACCTGATGTGCTTTGCTTGAAGCTGTTTAGATAAAGTTTTTGCAGGTTCCCTTCTGCCAAAGAGCTCTTGGAGTCCTAAACTCTAGCTGGCAGGCAGATGAATGGTGGTAGCATCTTTAGCTGGAATGGCTAAATCTGGTAGGGGACTTCTGTTAAAATCTTAATAATTTTTGCATTCCTGAAAAATAATAAAATATATAGGAGCTAAAGAAGGAGAAAAGTTTACAAGTGTATTAACTGAGCAGTGGGACTTTCCCTAGTGATGACAGAGACTTGACAGAGCAGCATGGCATGCACTGTCCTGGAGGGTACCTGAAAGAACTGGATGCAGATGTATGGACTTTGGGTTCAGCATGTGCCAAAAAATATCCTGCTATGGATATAGGTTACACAGAAAAAAGAACATTGAAGTAGTATGAAGTTTGCAGCATTAAAATCAAATAAGGAAATAATATCAGCATTTCCCTCTTGAGCATTTGCTCTTTTTCAGAGTACATGCTTTGTGTCAAAATGCATAGTATATTTAACTACCTGTTAAATCAGAATCATGCTATGTGTGCCAAGCATCCAGAAGAGTGTTGCTACTCAAACTTTTCCTTTTGTTTATCTTTTATTCCTTATCTTTTTACTTTCACAGTCTCAGAAGACCTTTTTTTGACTTCCATTTCCTTTATGTGAAAAGAGTTATCATATATAGTATCTTTCTGGCATTTAAGTAGTCCCTGTTTGAAATCTGTGCAATTCACACCTCACTAAATCCAGCAGGGCACTAACACAGCTGTCCTGGAATTTTGGGTTTGTGAGACTTTTTCAAAGTAGTGTGACTCTGCCAAAGAAACTTTTTGTTGTGTGTTACAGTTCTTCTTAGTTTGTGGCTAGTCTTTAAAACTGCAGAGCTGACTTGGAGTTCATCTTTTGAAACTTATACTCATACCTGCATTTCCTGATATAAAAGCAGCAGTGGTTCTGAACTCTAAACTCATGGCACATTAAATCAGGTGTGCACAGAAGCGTCTTGAGGCTCACGGGAGAAGGTACGAAGATTATCTGTGTAGTTTAATGTGCAGATGAGGGGAACTGGAAGATTCCATTGATTGGACCAGTATTTCAAGCTTCAACTGGTTTTGCTGTGTCCATATCTAAAAAGGGTGGCTGTGAATTGTTGTTTGGTTTTGTCATTAGAAGGAAAGTATATTTTGCATTCTTCTATAATAGCTTGTATGCAGCTGAGCAAATTCTGCCCAGATTTATATGTGCAAAGCTCAAACTCTTTGTGTTTCAAGAAAATTAAGCACTGAAATTTTACCTCCACCATAGACCTGAGAATCGGAGACTGAAATACAGGCTTATGATGAAAGTGGCCCTAGCAAGAAGCATTTTAAAAAAATACCTTACCAAACAACAACTAGAAAAGACTGTAAAGCTGCACTTGCACTTTACAATGTCTTCTACTTGGGTGCCTGAAGGAAAGAGTTGAGCCTTTATACAGTCTACAAGTCACTGATGTTGATTTTTTTTTTTTTTTGGTTTTTTGTTGTTGTTGTTTTGGGTTTTTTTGTGTATCTGAGGATGCTTTTGAAATCTTCTGGCTTTCTTTTTGCAGTGTTTTGAAGTGGGCATTCACTCTCATGGCCTCTACCGTTGGATTCTTTCCCTGCCTCACCCTGAGTCCAGAGGCTGGAATTAAGAGGTGTTTGTGCACAAGGGTGCTGCGAGTGGGGGCAGGGGACTTGTGTTTGAAGTTTTACCTAAAGCAGATCTTCTCTGGATTGCTGGGTACCCTAGTGGGGAGCAACTAAGGTCATACATCCTACTGTCTAAAGGCAGAAAGGAAGGATGGAGGAATGCTGACTCCATTCAAAGTTCATCCATACTAGCTAACTGTGGCATGCTAGCAAGTCCTCATTCCTTCATCTTCCAGGCAGAAAGTGGAAGGATGGGGGACTAATGTATGCCTAGGTCTTGCTCAGCTGTGGACATGGGATGCCAATGATAAGCACTAGACCTGGACTGAGAACTGAATAGAGCTTCCCAGCTACCTGAATGAGATGTGCCCAAAGTGTCCTTGTGATTTAGACTACATCGTGGAGTTTCCCTGGGCTTCAGTTTGGCCCATAGCAATGTAATGGGGCAAGGATAATGCTGTTCTATACAACACAAGGCTTGACGGAGTAGTATTTGAAGAACTTTAGATGTCAGCAATATAGAAGAGCAAAGACCAGTCTGACAGTGGTAACACATTCAGGATCTATGTGACTATGCCTTTGTTAAAGCTGAATTTTTCAAAAGTGACTGTTAGGTTTAGGTACCCCTGTTTTGGGACCTTGATCTGCCATGCCTCAGCCTGATTATTCTGTGTACTAAGCTTCTAAGATTCCTTCTGATGGCAATGGGAAGTGCAAAAAGTTTTACTGCTCTCAGTATTAAAGCCCAAAACATCTTGTACCAGCCAGCCCAAATGAGAGGGCAGAAATTCAAAATTTTCTTTGTTTGGTCAGGTAATTTTTTTATCTGAGATGTGATTCAACTAGGTGAAGGTAAAGGACCAGAATCTGACAGGGAATTGAGCGTGTGTTTCCACACTGGAGCTCAGCCTGTCAGATACTTTTCTTTTTGCCCCTCTTCATTTCTGGGTCTTCATCTGTAGATACCAAAGTGCTTTAAAGTGCAGTGTGAAGTATTGTTATCTCTGTTTTTTTAAAGCTGGAGGATATGCAGCTGTGGTAAAGTGACAAGCCAGACTTCACACAGGGCAGTAGCTCAACTGATGAAAATGTCTCAACGAGTATTTGCCCAGCGCTTCATCAGGCCCCTGTCCTGCAAGAAGGGTGTTTTTTTGAAAAACTCGTTGACTAAAGCCTACCAGCTTAGACACAAAGCATATTAACAAGAGCTGAATTATGCACGCAGCAGGACTTGGCCCAAAAGAGGAAATTACTTTATCTTCCCACATAGTCAATAGCTGCAGTTGAACTGAGACCTGGGCTATGATGTGGTGGGTCCTTGCCTTGCTTTAGGAGAGCTGCTCCTGTTGAACTAACTTTCTTTGCTCCAGCAAGAGCAGCAGCTGCAGTGCAGTGTAGACATGCCTAAACTAGCTTAAATAGTTCAGGTACTGTTAGCTACTGAGCCAAAGAACCATGGAGTTCAGCATGGGCTTGGTGCCTGAGGATTTTATCCTGCTCTTTATGAGTTCAACATTTCTTTACTATCTCAGCTCAAGCAAGCCTAGCAGTGTGTTGGAAGGAAGGCTGGTGAATCTGGTACTCTGTCTGCACTAGTATGTTTGCCTGCAGAGCTGAGCATGGTGCTAGGGATGATTGTAGAATATACTGCCAAAGGTAGCAGTGTAGCAAAAGCCATTTTGCCTCTCTACCTACTGTTCTCCCTCTTCTTCCCCACGCTTCCCCTGATATTCACCAAAGGCTGCCTTGTCTTTCAGTCGGTTCGATATGAAACTGCATAGACTTTAAAGTTCTACTGGAGATCATGAATATCTAGGATTTGGCGAAGGCTTGGAGAACCAGCTGCCTCCTGGAAAAGCTTCTGGAAAAGCTTTAGGCCTTGCCTGACTGTGGCTCTAACAGGAGAACCTGTAGAAGTTAGACATGGAAAAATCCAGGTCTATTACCCCTATGTCCGTTAATGGGGACCAGGGCAGAAGCATTCCTCATGCATTCTCTCAAGTCATTGCCCAAATGGTGGGCTCCCAGCTCAGCCTCTGCAAAAGAGCTGTGCTGATATCTATAACTCATCAGTTTTCTCCTGGCAATCAAGGACATGAGCAGGAATGATGGTTCAGGTCCTTGAAAGCTAAGTAACTTTTGCTGAGTCAATAGGGGAGGTATCATCAATGCCCTCAGTTTTGTTTTCAGGAACAGCCTCATCAAATAGTGTTTGTGGGCAGAGACCCTAAGTAGAATGCCGGGCTGTTAAATTGCTAATCCACCCACTAGCCCTAGTTTATTCTGCAGTAGAAATGCAAGCACGCCTGGACCAACCCCCAGAACTCAACTCTGAACTCTTCTCTCATTCTGCCAGAATACCCAACTTGTTTTTAAAATGGCATTTATTTTTGTTAAATTGCAAAAGATTTGGATGCAGTCTGCCAGTTGTGCTTTCCCTCTCCTTCTTTCTGCATTGAATTTTGTTCACTAGCTTTACATGCCTCAAGTTGCTGTAATGCTGCTGGGAAAGTAATTGCCTTGCACTTTCTCTTTCTGATGCCCACGGGTGACTGGGGGGGACTCCTCCCTGGGCACAGTGCAGAGGTAAAAGCCCAGCTTTTGCTGCTTTGCTTAAGACCTGGTTATTTCTTTTTTTTTTTTTTTTTTTTTTTTTTTTTTTTTTTTTTTTTTTTTTGTCAGCTGCCTGTTATATCAATCACAGAGCTGGGATCTATTTATAGGTTGGGACTCGGAGTACTGTGTCCTAGTCACAAAGAGAGGCAGAGACGCAGAGGGGACTGTCGGCTGGTGCAGGCGGAACCAAAAGATATTTAATCAGCAATTAGAAACACCTGAGGGCAAGGGAAATTCTACTCCAGCCTTAAGGTTCATCTCTCAGCCCACAGCATGTAAGTAGCAAACTTCTGCCTTTTATTGCATTTATGGGGTTGGTTTTTGTTTTGGGGTTTTTTGATCCAAATGTTGCTCTGCACCAATCCTTTTATCTGGGCTAAAAATTATGGCAGTATCTCAATATGATTAAAGGTAGTATTTTTTTTTTTTTCTATTTTCACACTGTCAAAGGAAGGTCAGTGTGACCCACAAGGAGAGGATTTGGTTCAGAACTTTATAGAAATCAGGCGGTTTCACTCTTTGAGAGTGTTTTTTTTCCTCTGGAAATAAGCAAATGAAAGTTTGAGTGGAACAGTTTTGTTCATGGTCAGGTTTGCTGGCATTCCAAAAAGGTCAATGTATAATGTAACTCTGCTTAAGGGCTTACCAAGGACAGGTGCTATTTATCCCATGCTGGTAAAGGCAAACCTGGAAACTTCAGCAGTCCTGTCTTAAAAGAACCAAGCGACACCCTTTCCTCTATTAAAAAAACCACACACACACACACCAGCTTCATATCAAACCTCTTAGCAGGGACATGAAATGCAATTTTGCTTTTACTGAATGCATTTATCATTGAGCAGTTGATGTTTCTTTAATTTTAAAAGTCCCAAAGCAACTGAAGTCTCTTCAATGACAAAAGAGGGGTGCAAGTCTTTGCAAAGTCGGCACAGTGGCAATCAAAGAAGGAACTTACTCTCTCATTGCCAACAAGCTGTTTGCTTTAAAGCAGCCAAAATGGAAAATGTTTGAACAGTGATACATTTTTGGAGTATTTTGTTAGCAGGAATATGAAGAAAGGGAAGACAATAATTAGTCAGAAGTTGTTTTTTATTAATAGCTTTTAGCATAACATTTTTATCAAAACAGAAGGAGGTTTTTCTTGTTTCATATTTTTGCCTCAGAGATTTCGGTTATAGCTTTTACAGAATTTAAGTATAGAAAAAAAAATCCTTAATTTATTGTATTTATAATGTCTACCCCCCAAAATGCCAATATTACAATTTTTAATTTTGGTATGTTAAGTTTTTAGTAGCAATTTCTCATGAAATATCTGTTCTAAAAACTCTTTGCCCCCACAATTTACCATTTTTGAAAGTAACAACAAATAAAATTAAGCTAAACTTGAAATAATTTGGAGGAACAAGTGTCTAATAAAAATAGAATAATAAAACCAGAGCTGTCTCACAGTTAAAATATCAAATCCTAAGAAACACATAATAACTGAATTGCTTGGACTGGCTGTAGAAAGGTGACCAATAGGCTTGTTCTTTATTTTATATTTCTTTGATGTACACTTTATAATATTCTAAGTTTTCAACTTAAGTTCTAGGAACAAAAAATACTGACTACAAATTAATTCTTTGAAGTTTTTAACCATTGATATAAATAATCCATCTGTCAGCTAGAATTCTAGATATAAGGAAGGCTTTTAGGACAATATGGATAAACAAGGTGAATTTACATACACAAATAATGCCCAAAATGATCTTTACAATACACCGCTTCCTATGAAGCTCCCCTCCCCCAAAATACAACAAAACTGTCAGCCTGACCATTCTCATCATAGGAAGCTTCATGTTGATTATTAAGGCTTTTTGCTTTATTTAAAAATGAATGTATTTAAATTATTTAAGTCCCTTTTCTGTTTGTTTTGGCATGATATTACATTTATTGCCTCTCTGTGACAATGCAATGTTATTGTGTAATAAAAGGAGAGCAGGTTTTTCTGAAAGGCATTAAAGAAATGAAATTGCTGACTCTGTAACTAACAAAGACTCTATCATATAGCTGGTCTGAGGTCCCCCTAAAAATTGAAAAGCCAGTGACATCGCTTGAAAAATAAAAACTGAATCTTTTTCTTACCTACACAAACAGAAATATCAGCATGACTATGCTCAGAAATTACTGAAAAAACTCATTTATTGTACATTTCTTGCAGAAATGCAAGCATTCCCAAAGAAGTCCTCCAAGTATAAAGCTAGAAAAGATTTGGTCTTAAGAATTTGTTTGGGCTATTCAATAGTTGTGTCCACATAATTGCTGGACTTTATCCTTCTTTTTCAACTGCATGTGGGTCTTTTCCCCTGTTAAACCTGCCATATCTTTTTTTTACTGCATTTGGAAAAAAATAACCAAGCATCTACTGTCCTGTAGAATACCAATCAATGGTTTATGGGACCACTTTTATTTGGAGAGAGGGAAGGAAGGAGTTATCTGTGGTTAGAGGGAAGACTTTGATGCATTATGTGGAAGGAAGTCTTTGTTATTTAGTTTCTGCTTCACTAATGTTTCATGTTTTGTGGACTAAGCACCTATCAACCCCCAAACAGACTTATTCTACACAGTCTAGTTTGTCGCAGGGATGTTGCATGATTTTTTTTTTCATTTGTTAAAAAACAAACAACATCTTTTGTTTCATCCTAGTTTATTTGTTTCTTTGACTGCAAAGTAATGATTGACATGCAGATTCTCTTCTTCATACCCCTCCTTTCATTGCCGAGTATGACATCTCTTGGGAATTATAAATAAAACCTGTGCCAAATCTGCTGCACAGGTGTCTGGAGTACAGCATGCTCAGGTGTCTCACTGTAAATCCCTGAGAATATGGAATAAATGCCAGCAGGAAAAAAATACTCTTCTTGAAACAATTCTGTGTTTTTAGGGGCCTTCTGAATAAAACCCCCAAAGCCAGCAGCCAGTTATTAAAGATTGTGTAGCTATCTCTCTAGCTTGCTCTCTTTTACCTCTTTTATCGCTTCACCTGTACATCTGTCCATCTATTTCTCATCTCTCCATTTTTACATTTCATTATGCTATGCTTGCCTTCCCGCTCTCTTCTTTTCCTTTCCTGAAGACACATTTCTATCTGGCACAGAAAATAAACTCAGATTGCGGGTAGTTATGTTAATCTAATTCAATCCTCTGTGGGTTAGGAGTGAAATTCTAATAGTGGAGCTGTTGAGGGCTTTTTTGTTAATGGCTTGGGGATTACATTGAGTTAAAGGCTCATTTCCTAATCAAACAGAGAGGGAGAGAGTGACTCCGAATATTT